>JXCR01012816.1:0-10460 GCA_002079205.1 Phalaenopsis hybrid cultivar | reverse complement strand
TCCGAAACTTCTTCTTAGACCCCAGGGACTTCTTGGAGTTCTCTTCTACAATCTTTTTTTTCCATATCTCCCTCCTCAAGGAGGAGGCTCTCAGGACCTTATACTGAATCATGTGGTACTGCGAGTGTACAGGACCCTACGTCACAAAAATAATTCAATATCCTAAAAAATATAGTGAGTGTGAGTATCACACTCAGATCCTGAAGACAAGATCGTCTTTGCAGCACTTCGAGGTTANTTTTCCATATCTCCCTCCTCAAGGAGGAGGCTCTCAGGACCTTATACTGAATCATGTGGTACTGCGAGTGTATAGGACCCTACGTCACAAAAATAATTCAACATCCTAAAAAATATAGTGAGTGTGAGTATCACACTCAGATCCTGAAGACAAGATCCTCTTTGCAGCACTTCGAGGTTGTAGAAGAAAATGATAGATGTAATCAGAGAATATGTAAACCAACAGATACAAGAAATGAAAAATTAGGTGTTGAAAGAGGTGCGAGTCTTACATGAAGCATCCCGAGCCCATCCTGAAAAAAGAACTCGTACTGGATCCTCCGGATCAGCGTTTTGTAACGAAAATCCAGATGGAAGTATTATCGTAGGACAGCAGAATCCTTCAAGAGCAACTGAGGAACAACGCCCGCAAGAGTTGTCTTCTGAGACACCACAACAAGGAGTATGTCAAGCTAAGGCACAATAATAAGGAACAATACTGTTAGAAAGGTCGGCTCTTCCCAGAGGAAGTAAGCAGGCCCAGGACCGACCGAGGGGAAGAGCCAGGAGAACACTCACTCTGGCACTTGAGAAAATACGAGCAAACCAATATGAAGAAAATTCTTCAGATCAGGAGAAATCAAGAACAGAGTCGACAAAAGAACCTAGAAAAAGATGGAGAAGATCCTTGTCATATTAACTGACCGACAACACGGTAGAAAGGTTGTAAAGGAAGCGGAGGCTTCTCTTCAATGCAAAAAGAGGAAGAAGAAGAGACAGGAGAAATATGGTTGCAAAAGAGCCTTTATCAAGAGAAATTTCAGAATATAAAGTGTTGAAAAAGTTCAAGATTCCAGCTTTGGAGTCTTATAAGGGAAAGTCTGATCTTACAGATCAAATCTCCTTCAATTCAACCATCTGCCTGTTAAGGATAAGCGACGAGATGAAATCTCATCTATTCCTAATGACATTGAAAGAATCAACCCTATGATGGTTCAATCACTTGCTAACAGGAGCGATTACATCTTTCAAAGGATTCAAGCATATATTTGTGGCCCAATTCGCAAGCATGCAAAAAACCATCAAAAAGCTCGCAAGCTCTTCTGAGGATATGTAAAAGCCCATAGAAAGCCTCAGAAGCTTCATCATGCGCTTTCAGTGAGACATACTAAACATACATGACTTATAACCCACAGTAGCACAGGTCGCACTGATCGAAAGTCTACGTGAAGGCCGATTCAAATATGATCTTGGCCTCAGAAAATCAGGGACACTGGCGAACCTCTTGGAAATCGCGAAGAAGCACGTTCACGCTAAAGAATCTCGGTCGCATGAAGATTTTTCACAGGTCCCAGCTTCTGACGAAGAACGCCACATCCAGAAGCGTCACAATCGAAGAAGTTCAAAAACTTCTAGTAAGGCAAGATCCAGAGATAGACGTGAAAACTTGCGATCAGATCACTGAAATAGAATACCCAGGCTAATCGCCAAAAAACCACAAGTCAAACAAGGAATGCTCTGTCTCCCTCCACCTCCAACTGAAGTCATGCCTCTAAAGATGTAAATGATTGAAATCATGGAAGCTATACAGGAAAAGGAATATTTCAAGAAGCCTTTCCCCTTAAAAACCAATGCGCAGGCTAGTGACCCCAATCGATATTGCAAATACCACCAAGATTATGGGCACGATACTGAGGAATGTCGCCATCTTCGTAGCCTCATTGAAGAACTCATATGGGCTAGAAAACTAAAAGAGTTTGTTGCTCCCGAGGCATGGACTCGGAGACAGGGTAAAGCCCCTGCTTCAGGTGCGGCGATCAGACTCCCACCAGAGTCATCTACATTCAAGGATTTGTATTCGCCATCTTCGAGGATGACGAACCCAAAGCCACATAAAGATCAAACCAGAAAAAGATCAGGCATGAGCACGTTTGTTCTGCAAAGCCCGCTCGACGAACCATATCAACACATCTTCCAATTATTTTCAACGATGTCGATCTGCCTCTTGAAGGCAATCCGTTTAATGAAGTTATTCCGGTCACCGCTATCATAAAGGGTTTCCAAATTAGCAGCATCCTAATCAATAGTGTAAGTTTGGTGAACGATCTAGTCCGAATTGTCTTTGACAGGATAGGACTTGCGATAAATAGGTTATATCAAACCTTTGTCCCCTTATACAATTTCTTTGGGGAAAGGGATGAGACATGCAGATTCACTCCACTCTCCGTTATATGGGGAGAAGGCAATCATTTTGAGGCAATTACAGTCAAAACGCCAAAAGCGCACAATATCATTTTTGGCAAATCACTCCTCAACAAACACAAAGCCATAGTTTCTTCGTATCGCATCGCGGTTATGTTCCCAGCATGCGGACGAGTGATCACAGTCCATGGTGACATGATTCAATCACGAACTTGTTACCTACGAGCGATGGAAAATGTGTGGGATGACCTTCTTATTCTCGAACAAGAGTAGGGTTAACAGGCTTGAACCTATTACCATTCCGGAGCTTATCCCTGTATCCAACATGGAGCCTAACTGAAACTTTTTGGTAAGCACGAATTTTGATAAAGAGCCTAGAGACTATCACATTAAAGTCATTTGGAGTCATGAAGATGTGTTCGCCTAGAGTCCTTCCGAAATGACACTAGGTCTTTTCTTCTCATTCTTAGAGCCTAGGATCTAGCTCTAGGAATTCTTATTGATCGTCTTAGAAAACTAGAATTGAGACCCACACTTTTAGAAATTCTAACTACTTCCTATTTTCCTTTGATGTCTAGCATTTATGGCACAAGATCATCGTCTTATGAATGAGCGGTTATGGATTATTTTGTGAAGACTCAAGGGAAAAGTTTCTAATAGGACTCCAAGCCTTATGAAAACATCGTCACAACTTTTTTCGTCGCATACACACACCAAATGCATAAAATTCACAAAATTGCATAAAATCAGACTTCAATTAAGCCCAGAGGAGGGGTGAAAATGCGAACTTCTCCGGATGACCTCCGACGACAAATTGGACTGCGCCAACGCGTCTAGGACACCAATTTTAATAGGAAAAGACACTCATATTGTCATTTTTTCGACACAAAAAAATTGACACGCAAATCGATGAATTCATCAAAATTACCTCTGACGGCAAAACAGACCGCGTAACCGCGTCCGANAGGAGGGGTGAAAATGCGAACTTCTCCGGATGACCTCCGACGACAAATTGGACTGCGCCAACGCGTCTAGGACACCAATTTTAATAGGAAAAGACACTCATATTGTCATTTTTTCGACACAAAAAAATTGACACGCAAATCGATGAATTCATCAAAATAACCTCTGACGGCAAAACAGACCGCGTAACCGCGTCCGGAATATCGAAAATACCTAGAAAGGGCATCCATATTCGATATGTCACGACGCACGAATAAAACACAAACTAATTTTTATTTTTCAAGATATTAAATATTTCCTTTTATAAAAATATCTTTAAATTATAATAAAATTTATAACATAAATCCTACTTACACTTATACACTCGCTTAAACCCGATTAAACCCTCCATTCGCTCGATCTTGCGCTCGGCTCGTCTCTCTCGCGTCCGTGCCCTAGATCCACGATGGATCCGCGCGGCTCTCCTTGTCGTTCTCGCTCGCGACTCATCTTCTCGAGTCTTCCTCTGTCGATTCACATACACGGCTTCTCTCCTCGAGTTTCCCTTTGGCTTTTCGGCTCTCCACTTGGGAGAGGCGGGCTGACCGACCCTTCTCCTTCCCAAGGCTGTAATATCATCATATTTACTGTGACATTTATTCTTCTATGGTGTGATTCGTTGCTAGGGAGGCTGGTTGGTGGCTTTTTCTTCTCTTCTCTTTGTTTATAAAATATTTTCCTAATCTACTGTGTTGGGTTGTTAAAAATTTTGAGAGAGAAAAGAGTGTTTTTTGAGAGAGGAAAGCTTGAATTTCTTTTTGTTGTTGGGGAATATATTTCTCTCTGTTTTTGTTGTTCAAAGGCATTCTTGGGGTGCCATTTTCTGAGGCTTTTAGGAGGAAAGCTGTGCTGAAATCCTCTTTAGGCTAGAACTTTCGAGTGCTTGTGGCGTGGAGCAGTTGTGGTTGTTGTTTCTGGGGATCTTTAGGAGGAATACTTCGCTTGGAGTCGTTTTCTTGAATCATTCTTATAATTTTATTTTAAATCTGCTGAAAAGATGTATTCTTCTCCTCTCCTCTATTTTACATCATTTCGGATGACATGAAATATGGAAGTTTATTTTGAAGCTTAAGCATGAGTATTTGCTTAGATGGTGAGAAATGAAACATACATATATGGATCATCTTTACTTTCCTTACTTGAAACACTTGAAAGCATGGCTAAGGTGATCTTGGAATGCATTTTTTTTCTCTATTAGAAATACATATGGAAAAGCATGTTTGAGGGTTGTCTCTATTAATTTCATTANTGGATCATCTTTACTTTCCTTACTTGAAGCACTTGAAAGCATGGCTAAGGTGATCTTGGAATGCATTTTTTTCTCTTTTAGAAATACATATGGAAAAGCATGTTTGAGGGTTGTCTCTATTAATTTCATTGTTTGAAATGTTTGAAAGTATGAAATACATGTTGGAAATTATTTTATGTGATGAAACATGTATTTGGTGGCTCATTTCATGTTCTTATTGCTCCCCCTTTTGCTGAAATACAGATTGGAAATTGTTTTATGTGATGAAACATGTATTTGGGGGCTCATTTCATATTCTTATTGCTCCCCCTTTTGCTGAAATACATGTTGGAAATTATTTTATGAGGTAAAAAAAATACATTTGAGGCTTTTTTTTTATGTTCCTATTGCTCCCCCTTTTGCTGCAATACATGTTGGAAATTGTTTTATGAGGTAAAAACATATGTTTGGGGCTCATTTCATGCTTCCTATTTGGCCCCATGTATTGGATTTGATTTGCCCTTTTTCTTGGGCTCGGTTGTGGCTTTATGAAATCTGATTTTTTATGACCCTAATTTAGCCCGTTTAGCGGGATCGAATTGAGCTTCTTTTGGGATTAAATGTTGATTGGAAATGCTCTCATTTGTTTTGCCTCTTTACCGAGCTTGGTTTAACCTCTATCTTGCTTGGTTTTGCCCCTTTCGCTGGGTTCGGTTTCAGCTTTCTTCTAGGCTGAATTTATTTGAAAATTTTATGTTAATTTTTAGCCCATTCGGTGGGCTTGGTTTGAGCTCTTTTTGAAATCAAGTTTATGTTGGAAATATCTTTTGGTTTGACCCCCTGTGCTGGGCTCGGTTTCTCTCTTTCTTTGGCTCGGTCTAGGCTTCTTTTTAGTGACTTATGTTGACTGAAATCCCTTATTGTTTTGGAACATTCCTTGGGCTTAGCTTGCCCATATGCTGTACTCGGTTTGCCCTTTTTCCTGGATCCAGTTTGGGCTCTGTTTTCGATGATTTATATTGTCTGAAGTCTCTTATTGTTTTGGACTATTTCTGGTTTGGTTTGCCCTTGTATTGAGCTCAGGTTACCCCTTTTCCTGGCTCTACCCGTAAGCTTGTTTAGGGCTAATTTAATGATTGTTTGGGAGCTTTTAAACTGCTAGGTTTGCTATAGCAAAATTGTAGGAAGTTGTTGTTGGTTGTAGGAAGTTCAGAATTGCTGTTTGGATCGGTTTGGAGGCTTAAAAGTGTCATTAATTGCTGTAGTTAGTTGTTTGGGTGTTGTAATTACTGTTTGCACTCAGGTAGTTGGTGATTGGGCCCATACAATGTTGTTTGGTGGCTATTTGATGGTTGGTTTTGTGGTGATTTTGTTCCTTTTGTGAGCCCTACCCGTAAGCTTTAACTTGTAATTTCTTGGTGGAATGGATTGAGCTAGTGGTTGTTTTTCTCTATTACCTTGGACACTTCTATGGATAATTTCATATTTATAAAAAAAATGATAAAAAAAGGAGAGTTTTTGCTTAAAAGTGAAATTAATGGGAATTGATATTGGTATAGCTTTTGAAAATTTGGAAATTCATTCCCTATGGATAATTCTTTTTTGTTTTGTGACATATGAAAAGTTCTTGAAACTTTCTTTCAAGAAATTATAAACTTGATATAAATTGAATTCATGAGGGGTTTGGAAATGCGCAAGATTGACATTTGGAAAGGATATACTTCTCGGGATTGATCCGAACATTTCTTTTTAACGAATTTAAACGTCTTAGACCGATACATTCATGATTTCGTTTTATGCTTTATTGATTCGACTTTGTTTTAAAAATGTATCGGTCTCCTTTTCGTTTATTTTATTTTTTTTTAAACGGTTAAGTTAAAAATGAGATTTTCCGATTTAATTATATTCAGAAATGATTCACAGTCTTAAAAAAAATATGAGGGAAAGAGAAAGGGAGAAAAAATCAAAAATAAGAATTGGATCTTTGATGTGATGAAACCTAAAGGGGGAAAGAATAGTGAATCATATACCGTTCATTTTTGCATATGAAAGATAAAACTGTAAATTGAAAGAATATTTAGGGGTTGGAAGAAAGTGAGAGTTTATATAACAATTAGGGACATGGATTGGAAAGATTAGTAGACCTGCACTTAGGTCCCTTAAGTTTTGAATAAACTTAAATTTAATTTTCTAATTAGGTTTGAAACACACTTCACAACCCTTTTGCCAAAACTATAGGTTTATCCCTTAGGTTTTAGGAGTCTGATGGTGAGCTAAGCTTGATCTAAAAAATGTTTGAGAATTAATTGAGGGACACTTAATTAAGGTTAGACACTTTAAGACACTTCAGACACAAATTAGAGTGTAGGCTTCCTAGGTCTTAGGAGCACACCTTAAGAGAGAGTTTATCATCCTAATTTTCAAATAAACCTACGAAGCCAAACATCTGACCCCAGTTTGTGAGATAATTAGAACACTAGACACGATGGTGCACTAGATTGTGATTCATGACTGATTTAATTAAATCAAATAATGAAATTCTCGTCTTAACTTGACCAAAACTGAAACCCAATGCTCCGGAATTTAAGTTTGTTTTACACTCAAACCCTCCTGACAATTGGGGACATTCAAATATCACATATAAATTTTCTATTTTTAGTCCTTTATATGTGATATTGTATTTTATTTTATTTGTTTGTCTTTTTCCTACGATTTACCTGTTTTTGTTAAGTTTTTTTCAGGTCATACATTCCTCTTTTACACAGCGCATAATAGCTAAACTTAAAGGAGCAATGAATCTACCAGGTGTACAGGTTTAATTTATATTACAGTATTTTATCTCAAAGCATGTTATATTGTTTTCTTAGTCTGTTATACTATTTTCCCAGCATGTTATACCACTCTTTATAGCACGTTATACTCTTCTTTCAGCGTGTTATACTGTCTTTCTTCTTTACTGTACAACACATTGTTACTTTTCTTTCACACTGCATGTTTTATTGCTTAGTTTTTGTACTATGCCTTAGTATAGAATAACCTAGTGGTTATGTGCATTTTCAAAACTAAACCAAGAGGTGCTATTACGAAGAGTTTGGAGCGAACATCGCGAGCAGCACGACGAGGAACAACTCATAGGTGGATCTGCAGCAACAAAACATCTTCACATCACATAAACACATTCACATCACCTATCACATTCTTTAATTTAAATAACCCATATGATCACTCTTTAGGCTTTTTGTACAACTCTGTTTTACAATTATAAGTCCTAACGCTTTAGGATTCCGAGGTTATCGTGCGGTATGGTGTAAATCCTCCTATCTTTTTAGGTTATTTGCACAGTCCGATATTGTGCAAACATAAGTCCTAAATCCAAAATAATTTGCAAGATTGAAATATCAAATAATCATCACTTCAAAAGACATAAAGCCAAACAATAGGATAGTTGGGAGTTCATCGGGATTTTCCCCAGATCTGTGATATCCCCTACTTTTCTTCCTTTTGGATTCCTTAAATAATTGTTCCTATTTTGAATCATTCCCATTTGATTTTCTCATGTCCAACCGTGAAAACCTAAACTTTGAAATCTTGAAAGCAAAACCACCTTATGTTAATTGAGAGTTTTCTTAAGTGATTTCGGTCATTTAAGATGTAAATAACTATATAGATTTGTCTCTATAGGGAACCTGGAACCCAGATAAAATAAACTATCTAATTTTTTATGTTAGGTAAAGGAACTTGTTGGCATTTTTATAAAATATTTCGCAGACTAAAACGGATGTCACAAATTTTTTAGTCTAGGTGATTGAATCTCTATTACAAANCAAAACCACCTTATGTTAATTGAGAGTTTTCTTAAGTGATTTCGGTCATTTAAGATGTAAATAACTATATAGATTTGTCTCTATAGGGAACCTGGAACCCAGATAAAATAAACTATCTAATTTTTTATGTTAGGTAAAGGAACTTGTTGGCANCAAAACCACCTTATGTTAATTGAGAGTTTTCTTAAGTGATTTCGGTCATTTAAGATGTAAATAACTATATAGGTTTGTCTCTATAGGGAACCTGGAACCCAGATAAAATAAACTCTATCTAATTTTTTATGTTAGGTAAAGGAACTTGTTGGCCTTTTTATAAAATATTTCGCAGACTAAAACGGATGTCACAAATTTTTTAGTCTAGGTGATTGAATCTCTATTACAAATGGTTTATTTATTCTTCGGGATAAGTGTATTATTTGTAGTATTGTATTCAATCATCTAAACTATTTAAAATGTGAGACTTATTTGATCTCACCTATTTTAAAATTAAAATTTTACTTTTAAAAATTAAAAAAGGGTTATATTCATATTTAAATTATTTTAAAAAAATCACAAAATCATCACTTTTTCAAATTATGAAGTTTAAAACGGCCGACAANTCTCACCTATTTTAAAATTAAAATTTTACTTTTAAAAATTAAAAAAGGGTTATATTCATATTTAAATTATTTAAAAAAAATCACAAAATCATCACTTTTTCAAATTATGAAGTTTAAAACGGCCGACAGACACGTGTGGACATAGACGTTGCTTGTCATCGTTTAAATGTCAACTCAGGAGCTAAACCTATTAAACAGAAGATACGTAAATCACCCGACAAGCTCGCAGAACCAAGTAGACAAAATATCAAAGTTCGTCGATTTTATACATGAAGTGCAATATCCTATGTGGCTAGCAAACATGATCATGGTAAAAAAGGCCAACAACAAATGGAGAACGTATGTGAACTTTACCAACTTGAACGATCTCTGTCCCAAAGATAGTCATCCACTACCAAGGATAAACGCACTAGTCAATTCCGCCGTAGGAAACTCTGTAATGAGTTTCCTAGACGCTTTATCTGGTTACCATCAAATTTTGATGAGTCCCGCATATGTGAAGAAAACTTCTTTTATCACCCAGAAATGAGTTTTTTTATCACCCTTTGGCATGAAAATTGACAGGGCAACCTATCAAAAACTGATGGATGTCATATTCTCTAAGAAGAAAGGAAGAAATATTGAAGTCTATATCGATGACTTGTTGGTAAAAAGTAAAACACGGCAGCGACATACTTTAAACCTCAAGGAGAATTTCGCTACCTTGCGAAACTACAAACTCAAACTTAATCCTTTAAAATGCACGTTTGAAGCAACCTCGGGAAAATTTCTTGAATATTTACTCACGCCCAAAGATATTAAGCCAATTCCGAAAAAAGTAAAAGTCATCCTTCGAATGCCTCCACCAAAGAACCTGAAAGGAATACATGGGCTTTAGCCAATTCATATCTAAATTTGGGGACCGCTACTTCCCATTCTTCAAGACTATTAGAAGTGCTAATCAATTCACATGGACTGACGAACATGAGCAAGCTTTCACACAGCTCAAAGAACTGCTAGCATCTCTACCCTTATTGCATAGTCCTATTCCTGACGAGGAATTATACATCTATTTGAGAGCAGGTAATGAGGCTAGCTCGGTGCTCATCAGGGAAGAGAACAAGCGGAAATTCCCAATTTATTACGTCAGTAAAGTTCTACAAGGAGCCGAACACAGATACATGATCATGAAAAAGCTGGTCTTAGCACTTGTGATCCCAGCAAAAAAATTATGCCCACACTTCGAAGCTCGCGTAATTCATGTCATGACCGATCATCCCCTTAAATCGGTATATCTAAACCTGAAAATTCTGGGAGGTTGCTGAAGTGGGCAGTTGAGTTGAGTGAATTTGGCATTGTCGACACTCCCAAAACAGTCATAAAAGCTCAAGTCGTAGATAAACTTTTAGC
>JXCR01012757.1:11317-50906 GCA_002079205.1 Phalaenopsis hybrid cultivar | reverse complement strand
AAGGCAAACATATAAAACATATTTTATATGTAATAAAATAAATCATAGACATCAAGTGAAAAAAGATTTTTCATACACATGCAAAGAAAACATGTAACATGCAAGAAAACATACAAGAATGTTAGCGATCAATTTGACTAGGCCGTAGCAGTCGAACGAACAAAAAATGTGACTTCATCGATCCCGGACGATCGATCGAACCCAAAAAATTGGTCGATGGGGCCGGGGTGGCCGATCAAACCAAAAGTAGGCGGTCGATCGAACCCAAAAGAACAGATNTTTTATATGTAATAAAATAAATCATAGACATCAAGTGAAAAAAGATTTTTCATACACATGCAAAGAAAACATACAAGAATGTTAGTGATCTATTCGACTAGGCCGTAGCAGTCGAACGAACCAAAAATGTGACTTCATCGATCCTGGACGATCGATCGAACCCAAAAAATTGGTCGATGGGGCTGGGGTGGCCGATCAAACTAAAAGTAGGCGGTCGATCGAACCCAAAAGAACAGGCGATCGGTCCAGGGGGGCCGATCGAACCTAAACGAGCAGGAGATCGGTCCGAGACGACGATCAAAACCAAAAAGAGTGATCAAACTGGGGCAATCAATCAAACCCAGATAAGTGGGTGATCGGCCCAGAATGACCGATCAAACCCAAAACGGGTGATCAACCGGGGCGGTGAATTGAACCTAAAAGAGCACGTGATTGGCTTGGGACGACTGATTAAACCCAAACCAGGTGATCGAACCNATAAGTGGGTGATCGGCCCAGAATGACCGATCAAACCCAAAACGGGTGATCAACCGGGGCGGTCAATTGAACCTAAAAGAGCATGTGATTGGCTTGGGACGACCGATTAAACCCAAACCAAGTGATCGAACTTGAGCGGTCGATTGAAACCAAATAAGCAAATGATTGGCCCGAGACGACCGATCAAACCCAAAATTGGGGATCAAATCAGGGCGGCTGATTGAACCCAAAAGAGGGGGTGATTAACTCTAGATGGCCTATCAAACCCAAAATGAGTGATCGAATTGGTGCAGTCGATTGAACCGAAAAGAATCAGACGATCGAGTCGACGGGACCAATCGATTCTAAAAGATCGGCCGATCGAGCNCGACCGATCAAACCCAAAATTGGTGATCAAATCAGGGCGGCTGATTGAACCCAAAAGAGCGGGTGATTGACTCTAGATGGCCTATCAAACCCAAAATGAGTGATCGAATTGGTGCAGTCGATTGAACCCAAAAGGATCAGACGATCGAGTCGACGGGACCAATCGATTCTAAAAGATCGGCCGATCGAGTCGGGGCGGCCGATCACCTCAAAGTGATCACACTATATAACATGCAAAATGCAAAAATGTCAGTATAACCCAAAAAAGTTCAACAAAACATCAAACTCGCCCTAACGACCTCACGTAGGTTCTATGGTTGAATTGATGGAAAGTGATGTCAATGTCGTATCACACAAGGCAACGAGACGTTGCCATCCATTAGCCTGACATGTAGCGAAGAGTTGAATCTCGAGGAGAACATTTTGTGATCGAGCGAATAGCGACCAAAGGGGCATCATCGTTCACCCGATCCTTAGATTTTAGTTGTCCATCCAAGTGAAACCGCCAGAGCAAACGATGAGGTCTCAACAAACCTCATCATTTGTATGATTTTGGTGCTAAGGCTCAAGAGAACGCTCAGATTCATAGGGGAGATGTCCTTGAATGGCTTCCTATCCTAAAGCCTTCTCTAAACACAACAAAACTTAATAATTAATCCTTTACACATTCAGACTTAGGGGAGCTAGGAAGAAAAATGCGAGAGTTTAAGAAATTACACCGCTGCGATGATTGTCCGACGTCCAACAATATTCAGGAAGAAGCTACCTTGTAATAGGAGAGAATGTCAACCTCGCCGAAGCTCGCCTTCCCAAAGATGTGAGGAAGCTTTCCTCGGCGCATTCCTGGAATGTCGCCGAAGATGAATAAGATGAATGGACTTGCTCTCCCAAGTGATAAAGAACCTCTCTTTACCACAGAGAATGAGGAAGTGTCGGAGTTGGCCTTTCTCAAAGAAGTGAGGAAGCTTTCCTCATTGGCTCGCCAAAGTGCCTTTGGAAATGAAGAAAAAGACCAGAGAAATTGAGGAAAAGATTGAGAAAATGGAGGCAAATGGTTTCCTTGAACTTCACTTGGAGGAAGAGGAGAAGCCTCACCAAAAATGCCCTTGGAAGCTCCTTGAAAACTCCCCTTGGAAGCTCCTTGAAAACTCCCCTTGTTCTCAGCACTTCTCCTCACCAAAATGGCTACTGCTCGCTCGAAATGAAGCCTTCTCCCCTCGATAAACCTCCTCAAAGGGTCCACCAAAAGGATCTACGCTACCTTCCCCATTTAATATGGTCTCAAAATGCTTTCTATGCCATTTTATGGTGAAGAACCAGGCAAAAGAAGGAGGATCCCTAGTCATGGCCCCCTCACAGGCGATAAACCAGGGTCTGACAGTCCAAATTCACGAAATGGGTCACGCTAGGCTCTGGCATTGTCACGCCACTGTTCAAGGTGTCGCAGATTAGGGTTTGGCATGGCTATGCTCGAGGCCCGACGTAATTACGTTCATCGCTTTGTATGATGGAGTGGATATGCCACCCAAAGGGGTGTTCACACCACCGAAGGACTTGGGTGCCTCTCAGATTAAGACATGGTCATGTCCATATTGCGGTGTAATTACGTTGTAGGCTTTGTTTGTCATGTGAGATCACACTACCTTCAGGAATGATCATGTCGGACGAAGCTCATTAGGGGTCTTTTTTGGGGTCTTGGAGCGGCTACAACCAATTCAGGTGTGGTCACACCGTAGGTTGTGTGTGGCCACGCCTAAATCAGGTATGGTCACGCCAGATCCTAGATTACTTGGGCTCGATGAAAAGCTCCCCATTCCAAGTCTTGTGAGATCTCTGAAGGATTAGATATGAGCAGTTACAATCTTGGAACCTCTATAGAGGTCACAAGCGCGTCTTAAAAGAGCTCGAAAAGATGAACCGTGCACATGTCGCTGAGCACGATGGATCTGATTGTAAAACTCATATGTCCAGACCTTAAGCTTAAGGAATGAACATGAATGAGGCAGTCTAGTCAACAGCATATGTCATGGGAGCATTTGTACCAGCCGGCTACAACCCTATGCCACAAAAACAAACATCAACAAAGCAAATAACAGAGGCGNGACCTCACGTAGGTTCTATGGTTGAATTGATGGAAAGTGATGTCAATGTCGTATCACACAAGGCAACGAGACATTGCCATCCATTAGCCTGACATGTAGCGAAGAGTTGAATCTCGAGGAAAACTTTTTGTGATCGGGCGAATGGCGACCAAAGGGGCATCATCGTTCACCCGATCCTTAGATTTTAGTTGTCCATCCAAGTGAAACCGCCAGAGGAAACGATGAGGTCTCAGCAAACCTCATCATTTGTATGATTTTGGTGCTAAGGCTCAAGAAAACGCTCGGATTCATAGGTGAGATGTCCTTGAATGGCTTCCTATCCTAAAGGCCTTCTATAAACAAAACAAAACTTACTAATTAATACTTTACACATTCAGACTTAGGAGATCTAGGAAGAAAAATGCGAGAGTTTAAGAAATTACACCGCTGCGATGATTGTCCGACGTCCAACAATATTCAGGAAGAAGCTACCTTGTAGTAGGAGAGAATGTCAACCTCGCCGAAGCTCGCCTTCCCAAAGATGTGAGGAAGCTTTCCTCAGCGCATTCCTGGAATGTCGCCGAAGATGAATAAGATGAATGGACTTGTTCTCGCAAGTGATAAAGAAGCTCTCTTTACCAGAGAGAATGAGGAAGTGTCGGAGTTGGCCTTCCTCAAAGAAGTGAGGAAGCTTTCCTCATTGACTCGCCAGAGTGCCTTTGGAAATGAAGAAGAAGACCAGAGAAATTGAGGAAAAGATTGAGAAAATGGAGGCAAATGGTTTCTATGAACTTCACTTGGCGGAAGAGGAGAAGCCTCACCAAAAATTCCCTTGGAAGCTCCTTGAAAACTCCCCTTGTTCTCAGCACTTCTCCTCACCAAAATAGCTACCGCTCGCTCGAAATGAAGCCTTCTCCCCTCATTAAACCTCCTCAAAGGGCCCACCAAAAGGATCTACGCTACCTTCCCCACTTAATATGGTCTCAAAATGCTTTCTATGTCATTTTATGGTGGAGAACTAGGCAAAAGAAGGAGGATCCCTAGTCATGGCCCCCTCACAGGCGAGAAACCAGGGTCTGACAGTCTAAATTCACGAAATGGGTCACGCTAGGCTCTGGCATTGTCACGCCACTGTTCAAGGTGTCGCAGATTAGGGTTTGGCATGGCTATGCTCGAGGCCCGACGTAATTACATTCATCGCTCTGTATGATGGAGTGGATATGCCACCCAAAGGTGTGTTCACACCACCGAAGGACTTGGGTGCCTCTCAGATTAAGACATGGTCATGTCCATATTGCGGCGTAATTATGTTGTAGGTTTTGTTTGTCATGTGAGATCACACTACCTTCAGGAATGATCATGTCGGGCTAAGCTCATTAGGGGTCTTCTTTGGGGTCTTGGAGTGGCTACAACCAATTTAGGCGTGGTCACACCATAGGCTGTGTGTGGCCACGCCTAAATCAGGTATGGTCACGCCAGATCCTAGATTACTTGGGCTCGATATAAAGCTCGCCATTCCAAGCCTTGTGAGATCTTTGAAGGATTAGATATGAGCAGTTACAATCTTGGAAGCTCTATAGAGGTCACAAGCGCGTCTTAAAAGAGCTCGAAAAGATGAATCGTGCACATGTCGCTGAGCACGATGGATCTGATTGTAAAACTCATATGTCCATACCTTAAGCTTAAGGAATGAACATGAATGAGGCAGTCTCCTCAACAGCCTATGTCATGGGAACATTTGTACCAGTCGGCTACAACCCTATGCCACAAGAACGAACATCAACAAAGCAAATAACATAGGCGAGGCTAGTTTGATCACAATCAACTCGGAGCAAGGCTATAGCGATGTAGAACACAACTATAGTGTTGTTTTACTCAACAAGGATACCTCGCTACGTTGCATCAAAAATGGATGCCAACAAAATTATTCTTTCTTCTTCTACTTTCTATTATTCCTCTCATTCGACTAATACTTTATCCCTTGGGCGGGATCTGAAATGCATTTTGGGATTTAACGTTTTAAAATGTGTGATGAGCATGGAGTCATTCCTTCAACAAGTAGAAGAGCACGTCACGAAAAAGGAACACATCATATCACAGAGCTAACTGTGTGGTGCTTGACGGGAGAGCATAGTCTCTCCCACAATCAAGTCCTCCAACACCCAAACCCCAAGGTAACCAAATGGCTTCTAAAGCTGAATGCATAGAGGAATCTCAGTACCAAGATAGTGTTGGATCCATTCTAGGGAACATGTTTCAAGAGGGGTAAATAAAAGTGTACCTCTGCCTATAAAGTGCATTCTCTCGACAGATTCTGGATGTAGAGTCCCCTGAGAAGTTAAAGGATCCAATTTTAGAGTCAAACAAAAGCCAGAGAGATTCGATTAATAATATTGCATCATTTCAGTCAGTTATATGCCTTCTCAAAGTGTCTAACGCATTGAAATGTTAGTTATTTTGCACCACCCTCAGGGATTCATTTCTCAGGTGGTTTAACATATTCTCCATCGAAATTATTACATCCTTTGGAGACTTTTAAAAGTTATTTATGTTGCAATTCGTTACATAGTGGAGTCAAACTTATATAAATTTTACACAACTATATCAACACCGGGATCAGTAAGGAGCATGGAACAAGGAGTGTTGGTCATACAACACCAATGGGAAAGAGGTCTTGAACCGATGATGCCACCTTGAAGATCTCCGTGGATCTTCACACTTCTAGTAAAGTTTTAATAATTAGTGAAAATTTTGATACATTTCAGAATGAATCATTGATCCTGACTCTTTTAAAGCAATGCGACATTTTCGTCCAGTCGGCTACTGACATGTCAGTCATCCCCATCATGTGGCTTGTCACCTCCTCAATGTCATTCTGTCCGCTCGACTTGTGAAGTAAAAGATTCGGTCATTAGCCAAGACTTTGACTAGGCCAATTTGCGAGGAAGTGAAAAAACTCATGGGGGCAAGCTAGATCCGGGTGGTGCAATACCCCTCCTAGGTATCTAATATAGTTATGGTGTAAAAGTTCAATGAAAAGTAGAGGATATGCATAGATATTACAAATACGAATGTGACCCGCTCCAAGGATGGCCGCCCACCACCGAGGATTGATGCATTGGCGGACTCTACATTCGGACACTCTGTCATGAGTTTCCTAGATGCTTTTCTAGGCTACCACCAGATCATGATGCATTTGGCCAATGTTGAGAAGACAACTTTTATTTACTAGTGAAGGATTTTTTTAATTATTGTAATGCCTTTGGGCTGAAAAACGCTGGCGATACTTACTAATGTCTTCTGAATGTATTTTTTTTTAAGCAAAAAGGAAGAAATATTGAGGTTTATGTCAATGTTGTTATAATTACAATCAAGTCGGTCAAACAACAAATAAGCTGCCTAAAACAAACTTTTCAAGCTCTCGAGAAATATAATGAAATTAAATTTGCTAAAATACTTGTTTGGTGCTTCAACTGAAAAGTTCATAGGGTATCTCCTGACACCATAAGGTGTAAAAGCTAATCCTGAGTAAGAAAGGGCACTCCCGGATATGACTTATCACTATAATATCAAAGAGATGCGGAAGCAGACCAGCTGAATAACAGCACTTAGTAGATTCAGTTCCAAATCGGGCGACAAATGCGATACCATTTTCAAAGTGCTAAGGAAAGACAAGATTTCGGGTGGTTGACAGAATGTGAGCAAGCCTTCCAAAGCCCAAAGCAGTCACAATTCTCACCTCTACAACTGCAGAGCCCAAAGCCGAAGAAGTAACTCTTGTTGTAATTGGGAGTGAGGCTAGAGGCCATTAGTTCGATCTTAGTTCGAGAGAAGTTAAGGAAAAAATTCTCCATCTATTACACTAGTTTGGTTCTCATAGCAATTAAGGTCAGGTATCCAATTATTTAAAAGCTAACAATTGTTTTGATTTTCTTTGCTCGTAGGTTCCGACTGTATTTCTAAATGCATCTGGTCATAGTGATTATTGTATATCCGCTCAAGTATGTACTCACCTGTTTGAAACTCTGTCCAACTCCTAAAATGGGTTGTGGAACTTAGCGAGTACGACATCAGTTACCTTCCCTGGATGACGATCAAAGCCTAGGCAGTAGCTGACTTCTCTGAACCAACCAAATCAAATGAAGGATCGGAATCAGATAAACAAACCTTGATCTATTCCCGAAAAATTAGTGTTCTTTATGACTTGTTCTTTCTTTCTCCTACTTTCTCTTATTTCTCATTCAATCAACCGTCTATCCCTTGTGAATTACTTAAAAGACAATTGGAGATTCAACAAATGTGTATTTAATAAAAATAACAAATTCAAAAATTACCATTATATCTATTTTAATTTTATTATTAAAAATATATATTAAGGTTATATAAATGCATTCCTTTCATCCAAAAACTTCACTTTCATTTTTTTAAACTGTAGTTTCTAAAGAGATAATTGGGAATCTTAGAGAGAAAAATTTCAGGGACGTAGAGTTGATTTCATCTTGAAAAAATTGTTCGGCTCTAGGTAGGCTATTGTTAACATATTTAAGATATAATTTCGTTATTTTTTTTTTTGGTAAAATATTGGTCTTTTATTTCCANTATTATTAAAAATATATATTAAGGTTATATAAATGCATTCCTTTCATCCAAAAACTTCACTTTCATTTTTTTTTAAACTGTAGTTTCTAAAGAGATAAGGGGGAATCTTAGAGAGAAAAATTTCAGGGTCGTAGAGTTGATTTCATCTTGAAAAAATTGTTCGGCTCTAAGTAGGCTATTGTTAACATATTTAAGATATAATTTTGTTTTTTTTTTGTAAAATATTGGTCTTTTATTTCCCAAAAATCGTACAAACTCGGATCTATAAAGATTTACAAACTTTTCACGCATAATTTTTTTATATGTCATAGATTAGACCATGTTGGACATATCGACATAAAAATATTTATTTTTCATTGTGTCATTTTTTGTTGTACAATATTTTGTACATTTTTGCACATGTGTTAAACCTGTTAAATTTGTTATAGTACAAATGCTTGAAATATTATTTTGGATAGTTTATTTAAGTGGTTTTATAAATTTTGCTTATTGATTTGTGTAGAATTATTTTCCCCACAAATTAAATTATTATTTATGCCGAGTAGTATGTACCACTTTCTATAANCGCATAATTTTTTTATATGTCATAGATTAGACCATGTTGGACATATCGACATAAAAATATTTATTTTTCATTTTGTCATTTTTTGTTGTACAATATTTTGTACATTTTTGCACACCTGTTAAACCTGTTAAATTTGTTATAGTACAAATGCTTGAAATATTATTTTGGATAGTTTATTTAAGTGGTTTGATAAATTTTGCTTATTGATTTGTGTAGAAAAATTTTCCCCACAAATTACATTATTATTTATGTCGAGTAGTATGTACCACTTTCTATAGCATATTGTGAAATTTGATACGTCAAAATTGTTAACATTTATATGTTTTTATATCATAAATATGTGCCAAAAATGATAAAAATTGGAGAGTTGCAGGTGGTTGCGGTTGGGCAATTGTATCTTATGTGCAATCAAGTGGAGTTATAAGGCCTTTTACACCTATGTAATTATTCATCTATACATTTTGATATGCCTANCTTTCTATAGCATATTGTGAAATTTGATACGTCAAAATTGTTAACATTTATATGTTTTTATATCATAAATATGTGCCAAAAATGATAAAAATTGGAGAGTTGCAGGTGGTTGCGGTTGGGCAATTATATCTTATGTGCAATCAAGTGGAGGTATAAGGCTTTTTACACCTATGTAATTATCCATCTATACATTTTGATATGCCTGAATAAATGTGAATAAGTTGAGGTATAAGTGGAAGTAGAGTTATAAGGGGCATAGAGAAAATATGAACAAGTGAAGGTAAAAATGGAAGTGGATTTATAAGAGGCGAAGGGAAAATATTATAATAATTCAACTAAAGAAATGATTTTTTTTTTTCAATTGATTTTCCCGTCTTTATGATATCATGATGCTTTTATTGTTACCCTGCATATGCCTAATGCAGTTATAATTTGGTGTACTAGTATTGTGATATATACTATACATGATGTTCCACCATGTCTGATTTATTTTCCAAGAATTGTCTTTTTTTTAATATTGAAAACTGCATTAGATTTTGAGAAGCTTGCTGAGCTACGGTTGCTCACCCCTGCCTTACTCATATGTTTTGTTTTAGGATAGAGTAAGACACAAGTTGGATAGAGACTTTTGTGTTGCTGGTGAGAGCCTGATATTAGGAATGTCAGTACCTTAGATCTATTTTTTTTACATTCATTGTGATGTTTATTTTTTGATGCTAGAGAGATAAAATCATAATTATTGAAAATATATTTTTTATTGTATATTGATATGATTTGAATGAATTTTGAGTATATTTATTATATAATATTTCATATTATTGTGGCTTTACGTATATGAAAATTGAAAAAAATAAGTAAATAAGATTCATTCCAAATAAATTTTGGGTAATAATTTATTTGTTATAACCTCGAAACAAGGTGACCCACCTCAATATAATTGGCTACATTAAATTGGGTTGTGACAAGAGTCATCCCTTACTTTCCACCTATTGTCTTGAAGAGCCCTTTCATGTGGATGATGGATGGAAGGCTCTGCTCTAGAGGAAATGGTTGTGAAGTTGTGCTCATCGACCGATATATAACTGTTAGCTAGCTCCAACAACTCGGCCAGTGTCTTTAGTCATTGTAGTCCTAAAGCTTATCGTGAAAATCTCTTCTTTAGCTCTTGAGCTAGGATGGCATGAGCGACTGCGAGTTCCAGATCCTGCACTTTTAAAATCTCTTTCTGGAATCATGTAATGAATGAACAAAGACTCGCATCCTGTGTTTTTCTGAAAGGCGTGCAAATTCTTTCAGGGCTTTTGGGTATTAGTAATGTTGTTGGCTAGCTCCAACAAGTCAGCTAGTATCTTCATTTATTGCAGACCCAAAGCTTACGAGAAAAATCCTTTCTTCAGCCCTTAAGTTAGGGCAGCTTGAGCTATTGTAAGTTCTAGATTCTACACCTTTAACATTTCTTTTTAGAATCATGTAATGAATAATCAAAGGCTCTTGTTTTGTCCCTATTGGATCTACAAAAGGGCCTATGAATTCATATGGGGCTTTAGGGTGCTGGGAAACTATGCCACGAACGTTCTCTTAAATTCAGTGAAGGAGGCAATCACCCTCAATGATAAACTATTAAACCATCTGAGGATCAACCTCCTTAGGTTGATGAAGAAAAAATGACACTTTTGTGTCTCATTGATCCTCAATAACTATACGATCGATTCAAATGAAGCTATATGATCATTCAGATCAATTCGACACTTTTAGGATTCTATTGCATGGATCTTGAACCTCTTTTGAGGCTTTTAGGTTATGGTATAGTTGTTAGCCAACTCCAACAACTCAGCTAGTGTCTTCAATTTTTGCAAACCTAAAGCTTACAAGAAAGATCCTTTCATCAGCCCTTGAGTTAGGGCGGCATGAGCTACTGTAAGTTCTTGATATCACACTTTTAACATCTTTTTTTGAAAGCATGTAATGAATAAGAAAAGGCTCTTGTTCTATCCCTATTGGATCTACAGAAGCACCTGTGAATTCTTATGGGGCCTTCGGGCATTGGCAAACTGCACCACAAACGCTTTCTTAAATTTGGCAAAGGAGGCAATCACACCTAGCGGTAAACTGTTGAATCATCTGAGGTTCGACTTTTTCAGTGTGATGAAGAAAAGACACTTTTGTGTCTCAGTGATCCTCAATAAGCATACTATCGATTTAAAGGAAGTTATATGATCAGCCGGATCAATTCGACTTTTTGTAGGATTCTAGTGCAGGAATCTTGAACCTCTTTGAGGGGCTCTTGACCTTAGAGATTTGCCAAGAGAATGTATTTTCAGGCTATTGGGTTGCGTTAGTGCACCTGAACTAGTGTCTATTGATTGGTGTCAACCCAACACTATCGATGTAACGAAAGTCTACTTATATTTCTAAAGCCAAGAGGGCCACTCGGATGTTGGGCATTGAGCCTTCCTCACGGATGTTGTTATATCCCCCCAAGACAATGCCTTCGAATGGCATCCAACATTTGATTCTTCAACTGCTTGATCTGCTAGTTTACAAACTCCCTGACCCACTCTATGTTTATGGTGTCTCTGTCATGGGTTTCTTCTATGTGTGTTACCCTTCTTCTTGTTTGTGGCATGATCCACGCTCATCCCAATTTTTAGGATACTAAATCCAAATCTATGTGTGAATCACGTCTCAAGGGAATAGAACATAAGAATGAAGAGATAGAGGGTAGGGGAAGCGAGAGAGAGAGAGAGAGAGAAGTGCAAAGTAATGAATAGTAATACATCATGTTCTATTCATAAATTTACCTAAAGGCTATTTGTTGAATTCACAACTTTAAAGAGTTATGGTTGAAGTGATTTTCTCCATAATGTCTATAGTTAAAGTCACAAGTTGTTCAACTTAATACCTCTTTAAAACTAAATATTCATTCTATATAGGTGTAAAATTCTATTGGAAATTAATCTTGTTTCTGGACTTTAGAATTAACAACATGCCTACTTATTTACTATTAATCTTGTGTTCTTTATTCTAGTATNTAAGAGAGAGGAGAGAGAGAGAGAGAGAGAGAGAGAGAGAGAGAGAGAGAGAGAGAGAGAGAGAGAGGTGCAAAGTAATGAATAGTAATACATCATGTTCTATTCATAAATTTACTTATAGGCTATTTGTTGAATTCATAACTTTAAAGAGTTATGGTTGAAGTGATTTTCTCCATAATGTCTATAGTTAAAGTCACAAGTTGTTCAGCTTAATACCTCTTTAAAACTAAATATTCATTCGATATATGTGTAAAATTCTATTGGAAATTAATCTTGTTTCTTGACTTTAGAATTAACAACATACCTACTTATTTACTATTAATCTTGTGTTCTTTATTCTAGTACTAAAATATTTTTAATAGGCTCCGGTCCTAGAAGTTATAAAAAAAACATATTTGTAAATCCATTTAATAGACTAAATAAATATGAAAATATTATTAAGGCAAATATATATGTTTAATTTAAAACTAATATAATCTAATTTAGAATGTTAATAATTAATATTTTTAATTAGTTTTAATTATAAGTTAGGTAGCCTAATATGTGGATATTCAAAAAAAATGAAGTCAAATTTTAATGAACCAAACAATTGCCTCTAATTAACTTTATTTATTGTATCATTTTTAAGTCATCTCAGCAAAAAGTGTTACTAAAATGTTTTTCAACTGATTGTCAGAGTAAAAGATCTTANATGTTAATAATTAATATTTTTAATTAGTTTTAATTATAAGTTAGGTAGCCTAATATGTGGATATTCAAAAAATTGAAGTCAAATTTTAATGAACCAAATAATTGCCTCTAATTAACTTTAATTATTGTATCATTTTTAAGTCATCTTAGCAAAAATTGTTACTAAAATGCTTTCCAACTGATTGGCAGAGTAAAAGATCTTATTAGCTGCTTTAATAAAAAAAGAGAAATCTTCAATCCGTATAATCAACATGATGTCAAAGGGATGCTCANTTTAATAAAAAAAGAGAAATCTTCAATCCATATAATCAACATGATGTCAAAGGANATTAAACAAATAATAAATTTTTTTATTATGTTTATAATACATAATTAAAATATGATAGTATTAAGATATTAGTTGATGCCAAAAAAATTCAAATATTAGCTAGTATTGAGATAATAGACTTCGCATTTGAAATATTTACTTGTGCAGCTGCAATATGAAAAATTTGGGAAAGGATTATTAAAAAGTTAATGTTGTTAAATCACATGAAAATATTTAAATCGAACAAATAATAAAATTTAATATTATTTTTATCATAAGCAACTAAAATAAGATAGAAATAGGATAATAGATGGTACTTTTAAAAAGTTTATATATTAGATAGTTAAAATAAAATAGCACTAATAGATAATACATTTAAAAGCTGTATTTTTATTAACTAATAAAATAATATTTATTAATAAAAACTAACAATATTTTCTTATATAATTATAAAAAAATGAATGGTTGAATCATTTGGGTGAGTGTTCTTTCGCCATTGCATTTGTATGTCATCTTTGCTCCAAATTGACCACTATTTTTAATACTAATTATATCACTTTCAGGATGAACGTGTGATGTCTTAGCAAGCCTTTTCTTCTCACCAAAATCTGGTTTGCTTGTGATGGGTTGTTTCTAGGGAATTTTCTAGCTTTGTTAAAATTCAAATTTATTTAAATTTTGTGGATTTTAGATTTTCCACTTAAGATCAATTCCTAACTTTTCTCTTTTGAGCTTAAACGACAGTGGTGTTTTTCATTTGAGATGCTTTTATAATGGTAGTAACGATGGATACTTATTTAGCAGCATTTGATCATTTTTTTAAGTGGCATTTACATACATACTACTTAATTCCTGTGAATCTACATATCTAAAACCTAAATTTTGCTTTTCACACCTATACCACCCAATTTTTTATATCACATAAAAAATATTACTATTTTAACTTTTAAATTGAAGTTTAGGTGTTAGATATGTAAATACTTAAGAATTGAGTGGAATGTTTGTAAATGCTCCTTTTAAATTTCTCAGATTTTGTGTTGAATGAGCTTCCTTTTTGTGTCACACCCTTCCCAAAACTTACCCTCCTACCCCTCTTCCTTCCTTTTCCATGCCCGCCGAAATCAAATTATAATGTTTTTTTCTTAATGTTTCTTTGATCAAGAATACCTACTGACACTTAACAGAATGCAAGCGCGGTATGTGTTGCTTCACAACTTGTCCTTGTCTTTACCCGTTTTGGTTCCCAAAAAAACTATTAATGTCAAGCCTGAATCTTGGACTCATTTGTAATCACACGGCTGGAACTAGGATTTTATTTGTTCTTGTAGTTGAATTATTTGAAGCAATTTTAAAATTGTGAAAGCTCAAATTTAANGGTGGTACCAATTTAGGTATGTGGAATTTATATTTTACAATTATTTTGTTTATTTCTTAAAAAAATATGGCCTATGTCATGCCAAGCATGTAATCCAATTCGAGCATGTAGAATTTACACTTCAAAATTATTTTGTTTATTTTGTGACTCTCAACACAAATGCTGATAACTATATTTTTTTGACAATTGACAATGCGTAAATAACACACGAACCTAAATGACTTTTATAAATTATTTATTTATTAGTACATCTACTTGATAAATAAAGTTTGTATTTCATGGTAATCATTCTATACAGTGATTAAGTTTGTATTTATGAACTTGTTATAAAATAAATGGCTTGCTGACTATCTCTTATAGGAGGAAGCTTCTTGGCTTATTCATTTGGAGCATTAAGCATATGATTTTTGGAAATAAGAGAAGAAATGTCATGTGTGCAGAGTAGGGGACTCAATGATAGTGAGATCGCAAGTATTCAACACATAAGCTATTCTTTGAGAGGCTTATTGAAAAAAAAAAGTTGAATACACTAGGTTAAAAGTGTGTAGGTGTGTGCTCGTGTTGAAACTCAAGATATTTTGGTGGAATAATAAGTACGCGATTGAACAATGGGGCTTGAGTAGAAATAGTCTTCATATTAGTTATAGGATTGCATGGTTACTTATATAAAGCCTTATTAATCTTAGTAAATAAAACAAGGTACTATTGAATTTAATGATATAATTTTTTTCTTGGTCATAATTGATCACATTTATATCATAAATCCATAGACTACTTAGAAAAAATGCACAACATCTGTGGGAAGGACATCACAAAATATCTTATATTTATATTGGATAAGTGCTAGACATTGCTTAGGAATACTTAGGGATATCTGTTCGCGTAAGCAAGGTGTAAAGGAGTAATAAGTTGTTCTGATGTCAAACTAACTTTTTGCAAAATTGCATTCGTCACAATATTCATGAAACTCTCATGTTTGAGATCTAATTTGTTTCGCTTACTTTTGCAAGTTGCTTCCATTGGTAAAATAACAGTGTACTTCCAGTCCTTAGAAGTGGCTAAGGCGCCGATGCAATGGAAGCAGCCTCAAGAAGAAACCTTTTGGATTTTTTTTTATATTTTAAAGTAAATTTAAAATATTTAAATTAAACAAATAATAAATTTTTTTATTATGTTTATAATACATAATTAAAATATGATAGTATTAAGATATTAGATGATACAAAAAAAATTCAAATATTAGCTAGCATTGAGATAATAAACTTCGCATTTGAAATATATACTTGTGCAGCTGCAATATGAAAAATTTGGGAAATGATTTGAAAAAGATATAAGAGGAATTATTCTTATTGATATAAAGAGAGGTATAAATACTCATTACAGGACTTATTGGTAAGGAAAACAATAAAAACAGAATACAGTAGGCAAGGAAAGAAATAATAACAAATATAATAGGCAGCTAATCTCTCTAATTAAGGAGATAAAATAAATAGAGATTCTTAAAATCCATCATATAATTTATAATCCTCTAAATATAGAATTATAATAAATATGGAATATAATCATCATTATTTGCGAGATCTTTCAACACTCTTCCTTAAGCTTGCATGAAGATGTCACTCATGACAAGCTTGCTAACTAGATTCTTGTGTTGCACTTTGGAAAGATCTTTTATTAGAATATCTGCTGTTTGGCTAACAGTGGGTATGTAGGACATACATATCACACTACTATCTATCTTCTCTTTGATGAAATGTTTGTCAACTTCTACATGTTTTGTTCTGTCATATAGAACTGGATTATGAGCTATAGAGTGTGCAGCCTTGTTGTCGCAGTAAACTTTTATAAGTGCTGGTATAGGAATCTTCAACTTTTCCAGGAGTCTTTTTATCCATAATACTTCACAGAGTACATGGGCCACCGAGCGGAATTCTGCTTCAGCACTACTTCTTGCTACCGCACTTTGTTTTTAACTTCTCCAAGTAATCAGATTTCCGCCTATAAATGTACAAAACCTGATGTGGATCTTCTATCATTTACGTCTCTTGCTCAATCTGCATCTGTGTAGGTCTCTATTAGAAGATGTTCTCCCTTTTTGAACAAAAGTCCATTTCCAGGAGTTCTTTTGAGATATCTCAAAATTCAGAATACAACTTCGAAGTGAGTAGGTCCAGGTGAATGCATGAATTGACTCACAACACTTACTGCAAAGACTATCTCAGGTCGAGTGTGAGTCAAATAGATTACTAGCCCTACCAATTTTTGGTAGCGTTCTTTGTCCATTGCCTCATTAGTTGCTGCTGTTTTCAATTTTATATTAGATTCTATTGGCGTATATGCTGCCTTGCAACCTGTCATTCCCGTTTCTTTGAGTAAATCAAGTACACTTGCGCTGACAAAAATTCCCTCCTTGGATCTTGCAAACTTCATTCTGAGGAAATATTTCAGCTTTTCCAAGTCTTTAATATCAAATTCGGCTTCAAGTTTCCTTTTCAGGTTGCTAATCTCCAGAGGATCATCCACTGTCATGATTATGTCATCTATATACACAATCACAATGACTACTTTACTTTCAATGGAATGTTTGAAAAAAAGAGTGTGATCAACTTGGCTTTGAGAGAATCCATTGTTTTGCGTCTATGTCCAAATACGCCAAAGTCCGTAAACTCATTATATTAATGAATGCCCCTGGATCTATTAATAATCTGGAGAGCATGAAGTTGCCGATGTTGACAGAAATATACAACGGACGATTATGATCAGCGGTCCCAAGTAGCAAATCATCATTTTTTTAATGTTATTTTTGCTTGTTCTCTTAATGAACTAACCTCATCCGAGGAAGTACTAGCAAGTTGAGCTAAACAAATTTTTATAAGAGCTCAATTTGAGCTTCAATATGTCAGCTTTTCGATCGACTCAATCAAATGTTGAGGATCTGAAACCACCCATATGAAACTGCAAGTAGTGAAGAAATGACTTGAATTTTTAAGAAGGGTGAGTCCCAATCTAGTTCTCTAAGAGAGTTAAAATAGATATTATATGGACGGTTTCGGGTCAAAATAATTTCATTTGTCGCGTCATGCGCGAATCGAAGTTAATTTGACGCGATTGACGACGATTGTCCGAATGATTCCGGATGACGAAACGTACTACGTCGTCGAGTCCGGAACCTCGATTTTAGCTAGGGAGGACACCCACTTTGTTGGGGCGCCGCACATGAATGAATTGCACGAAATTTGATATTTTCTAAAAAATAATAATAATATTTTTTTTTATAAAAGGGTTAAAAAAAATCACTAAACATAATCTCCCCCGGGCACTATTCCGCTTCTCTGCTCGCGCTTCTATTTTCTTTTGCCCTAGCGAAAACCCCTTTCCCTCCCCGAATCTTGGAGATCCCTTGCCGGTCTTCCGATCATCTCCTCCCTTTCCGAGCTCTCGTCGTCGATAGCCTCGTCAGTAGCCGGTTTATAACGGGTTTTCTCGCTCGAATGGATCTTGTAACCCCTTATTTTGAATTTTGATGAATTTCTTTGCCCTTTGAGGTGCTTCTCGTTACCTCCCTTTTCCTCACCGTTTGTGAACCCCTTTACTCTCGCCGACTATAAATACCCCTTTGAGGGAAGCATTTAAGGGCTGATTTTTTTCTTCTGGAGATTTCAGGGGAACATAGTTTGAGAGCTTTTATTTGATGATTTGAAGATTTCTTTTGGCTTGAGGTTTTCTTTATGAGCTATTCAGAGAGGGTTTCGGGATTGGATTTTCTTTTCGTACACTGAGGAAGGAGTTCGATTGACTGACAACTTCTTTCTGGATTAACTTCTTTCATTCGTGAGATCTGGAGATTGTTTTGTTTATTTTTTCTAATTATTCTTACACTTTATGGAAACATTTGGAAGTAAGTTCTCCTCTTCTTTTTTGCCCTTTTCAAGGGATTTCTCTCATTCGATGTTCTACTTTCTCCCAGTCTTAAGAATATTTCTTCTTTTCGTATAAGATATTGGAAATAGTTAAGTCTCCCTTATAATCAAGTTCACAAGAAGTTCATCTTGATTACATGAATTGTGCTTTATTTGGTGTTAGTTCTTTTAAAGCATTGCAGATTTCTAAATAACAATGAAAAATGCAAGAATCTACTATTTCAAGTCTTTCTTCAGCTATCAATTAGTGTCTTTAATACTGATGCGATTTTAATTCAATAAATCACAATCTTTGTAGATCTGAAGCCTCCTTTGCTCAACAAGTTGGTTAACCTGTTGATTAATATTTATAAAATTGTCTTATGCCATGTGATATTGGCCTTGATGCATTACCAAAAATTTTAATTAAAGGGGAAATCTCCTGCCGCCTTACTCGAGAACACCTAATTGAGCACTTTTGTTGTTTGCTCTACCCGAAACCTGCTATTGGGGGTTCTTCTATGTTAATTTGGTTATATCTCCTGTTGCCTTAATCGAGAACATCTATTCGGATCTTTGTTTTTTTTAGCTTGCAACCCTCCTTTTTGTCTGAGTTTTTTTTATGAGAAATTTCTGGGTTGTTTAGCATTTGGGCTGCGATTTCTCTTGGCTAGGAAGATATATTGAAACTTCAAGAAGTGTTTTAGTTATTTTGATTACCATCGTCTCGCTACATTGTTTTAACATGGAGATTTATGGATTTATTTGATTAATTGAAACTTCTGTTTTGAGCTTCTTGGTTGTTTTCAGTTTGAAATCAATGCATTTGGATTTGTCTGATTTTGGAGCCTCTGTTCTAAGCTTCTTGTTTATCATCTGTTCTAACAAGAACTTTGGACTTACTTGATGTTGGAGGCTCTGTTCTAAGCTTCTCGTTCGTACTTTGTTCGAAGAAAAATTTTGGACTTATTTAATGATGGGGGCTTTTGTTTTGAGTTTCTCGGTTTTCTTCGATTTGAAGTGGATGCACATGGATTTATTTGATATTTAGGGGCTTTGTTTTGTGCTCCCCTTGTTGCTCCTATTTGAATACATGGTGGAGTCTTTTTTTTGTTTTGTTTTTTGTTTTGAGTAGTCAGTGTTGGTGGCTCGGTTTTGCTTCTTGCTGCCCCTTTATTTGAGTATGAACATTGAAAATATTTTGGTGCTTTGAGTAGCTGTATGGGGGCTCGATTTTTGCTCTCTTTGCTTCCCTTTGTTTAAATACATGTTGAAAATCACTTTTATTACTTGAGATGCATGTGGGGGCTCGGTTTATGCCTTCTTTATTTCCCCTTGTTCAAACACCTGCTGGAATTTACTTTTATGGATCGAANTAAAAACTTATTGGAAGAAATTAAATCGGGAACATAGAATATTTTCAAAATTCTTGGAGCCTTTCAGAAAAGTTTTATTAGATGTACCAAGAACAGCAATGTACTTCTACAATGATCGTGATGGATATGCAGAGTCAAATAGTGAAACTAAGGATCATATCAAATGTGTAATAATTGAGCCAATTCCATTTTAAAAGTGATGCGCTTAAAAAAAAGGATTCATTTACCCAGATTTATGTTGTGTGTAATTTAACTATGCTTGAACTTGCTTTCCAATCACTTAAATATATTTTTTTAGTATTTGTATCAAAGGTTGCATGCTACTATTTTGTGTATGTAAACTTTATTGGTTTAAAATTTAATGTCTTTTAGATCTTATTATGTATGTTGCCCCCGAAAATTTTAATAATGCTAATAATTATTTTCCATTATTTCATCTAATGTTACAAAAAATAAATAACTAAAGGAATCTCATAAGAAGATTATAGAAATCATTGAAATTTTTATTGTTTGAAGCTTAATGTTAAAACCATAAAGACAAAAATTTTATTATAATTTTCATTATTATAATTCTTGTTCCGAGCAATGTAAAATAGCCATAAAATTACCATCAACATTTTTACCCTTATAACATTTAACAAAATGAATATTTTCAATATTATAATTCTTGTAGTGAATTACTTTTTCCTATTAAGAAATATTGTTTGTGCCAAAGAAGAGATGCCTCGAAATCAATTCAATTTTACATAAAAGAAAAAACGTTTCAGAAACATTTGCCCCAAGTCATAATAGATTTCTGATAAGAAATTATTGGAAGAACTTGAATCAAGAACACACTAAATTTTCAAAATTTTATTTAGTCGTTTAGTAAAGCTTTGGTTAATGTAATAAGAACAAGACAAATCCTCTATTAAAATGGAGATGGATATGGAGAGTCATATCGTGAAATTAAGGCACTTTAAAGTGAAACTCTTTAAAAAGGGAAAGTCCTTTCTCAAGTACATGGTATGTGTAATTTTGCTTGCGATCAATTTTATTGTCTTAACTAAAACTTTTTTCTTTTAATAAAATTAAAGTTTATATCTTCTTAAATTTCGTGTATTTTAGATCTATGTATGTTGATTTGTCGAAGAGAACGCTTAAATTCCTATATGTTTTATACATTTTTATGGATGAAATTGCACTTTAAAGAAATTTATTTTATTGTTTTTCCTGCAAGTAAAACAGGTGTTGGATGTGGAGCAATGTGGAAAATACTTGGAATAATGTGGAAGAGGCTTGGAGCAAAGGAGTTTGAAAGAGACTGACGCCTAGGCGCCACCCCTGGGGGCCTAGATGCCAGTCTCAGCCTGAAAACCCAAGAGGTTGGTGATGGCGACCCCTGGGCACCTAGATGCCAGTCTCAGCTTGACAACCCAAGAAGTTGGTGCCTAGGCACCAACCATTGGGCGCCTAGACGCCAGCGTGATACTGGCTGCCACTCCCCCTTCCTACGGGGTGTAGTGAATATGTCACGCAACTGATGCCTATCCCAAACCTAAAAAATGAGGCAAATCAGTTGGTGATGCTCCAACAGTTAGTAGAAGGACCTCTAAAATTAAAAACTAAGAAGGACCTCTAAAATTAAAAACTATGTCATATTTACTAGTATAACAAAGTAATATGAAAGTACAATTCTAATTTAAATGAAATGATCCAAACTCCCTGAACCACACGCCCCGAATTGCTATCAAGATTAACTTCCAGTAGAGATATGAAGCACATACCTACTCTTAATGATCTCCGTGATGTGTGTTACGAGTCGCATAGAATTTCAAAAAGATCATCAAACTTATTATAATGTAAAAAATAACTTATGAGTATCCTCTAGCTCAATGCATAACCATTCAAAGGTATCTTGACTCAGAGGGGTCTGTCTCATTGGAGGAGGCTAGTGGTGTATGAGAGGGAAGTGGTTTGTTGAGTGGAAGGTGGTGGACGTGTAGAGGTGATATGTGTGAATTATGTGAAATAACTATCTAAGTTTTCTTTCAAAATTATCTATTATTTATTTCTATTTATACTTTTCTAGATATTTTCTTGTAATTTGCAATGTTTGTGTAGTTATGAAAGTTTCAAAGAGGCCTTAGTAGCTATTGGACTGAAGTAGATGGAAGTTGGGGTCCAAATTGAGCCATTCAACATAAAAAAAAGGCTCGAGTGGGCTGGCGCCTAGGCGCCAAATAGCGCCCAACACTGACCACAAACCCAAGTGACTTGCGTCTTTGCACTAGGCATAAGGCGCCATGGCGTCCCCCCCCCCTAAGATTTGACGTCACACTGAGCATCTGGCGCCTTTGTGTCAGGCTTGGGGGCACCAAGGCGCTCCCTTTTATATACTAAGAGGTGCAATGGAATCTCCTATAAGGTTCACAAGTGCCTTTTACCATGTTTAAGGTGCAGAAGTTCGACTTCAACAAGAATTGGGGCACTAATTTAACAGTCCACTTGCAATGTTACTGAGCAATCAATGCTTCGATGTTGCACATAGAAAATCTAGTGCCTACAAATCGACTCACGACAGTTAGAACAGTTCCGAGGCATTGATTTTGTTTTGCCAGAGATTTGTGTCATCGATACATGTCGTTGAGAAGCTTCTCGTGAAAGAGCAAGAAATAGTATGTTGTAGTAAGATCAACAGAAGAGGCAGAATACAAGGCCATGAGATTAGGAGTTGCTGAGATGATGTGGTTAAAATCCTTGTTGGTTGAACTCAAAGTGAATTAGGGAACTCAAATGAAGTTGTGGTGTGACAAAAAGTCAGCAATCAGCATTGCAAACAACCTGGTGCAACATGCTAGAAGAAAACATGTGAAGATTGATAGGTTCTTCATCAAGGAAAAACTGAATAATAAACTATTGGAGCTATGTCATGTAGCAACTGAAGAGCCAACTGAAGAGCAAGTGGTTGACTTCCTAACTAAAAGGCTCATTAAATTTATCTTGGTTATGTGTCAAGATGGGCTCAGTAAATATCGTTTGTCTATCTTGAGGGGAAGTGTTGAGATTTATATCTAATGTAGGGTCATATTTGTAAATAGATGAAGTCTGAAGATTTATTTGTAAATATTGTAACCTGTAAGGCTTTATATAAGCCCGCCAACAAAGAGATGGATGTGCTTTTGGAGCAATAATTTTAATTCTGTCACTATTTTTTTCTTTAAACAGCAGCCACCTCCTTCCTCTCCCTCAAAAAATCTTTATTTCAAATTTCATCATCGTTCTTCTTCCCATTACACACGTAATCGTTGCCCTCATTTTCAGAGAGGTCTTAGTCTCCTACTCTTAGAAACCAGGATCTAGTTTTAGAAGTTCCTTATTGACCATCCTAGCGGATAAGTAATGGAGCCCACCTCCCATAGAACTTTGAACTACTTTTTGACTCATTTTTCTGCAGACCTCACATGAGTAGTCCCAAGCACTCAACTCTTAGTTGCAAGGGCTAAAGGCTAACATGTAGAGGGCCCAAACATGAGTTCCTACAGGATCAGACGACCTTAGGTGAACTCTCAGTGACTCAACAACGCACTCGCTACACCACGCACGAAGTTGACACATTTTTGGCCCAATCGTCGGCAAACTTGTTTGAGCAACCCCGAATGACGAAACGAACCGTGTTGACGTGTCCGGAACGTCAATTTTAGCTCGGAAGGACACCCATACTGCTAAGGATGCACATTTTTTTAGCGGGACGCGGGCCTGGGGTCAACCCAGGTTCAACTCAGGCTCGATTCGGGCTAATCACCAGCTCACAGAATTTCAAATTTTTAAAATTCAAATGGAGCATTTTAAAATCATAGTAATTCAAGATAATCTGTTGTTATTCTTTTCCAATTGAATCGTTTACATCAAAAGAAATCATTCAATTCCCCGTCAATGCTCCAAGTAATGGTTCGCTCGAAAACTTTGGCTATACTAATTTGTCTGCCCTGCTCCTCCGAGGCACTAGCTCGTCTCTCCCGTTCGCCTCCCTTCTGACCGAAGCCGTCTTCCTCGTGTCTCCTCCCTCCACGCCAGAAACACTCGCTAGCTCCTTATTCCTCCAGCACTCTGCTCAATCACGCCTCCTCTTTTCCTCGGCCGACCGAACAGTCATTCGGTTCACCATCCCCGCTCGCTCAAAACCCTCGCCTCCCCCTCTCGACCGAAAACCGAAATCCTTGCCTCACCTGCTCGCCCGAACTGCTCTCCAATAAATCTTGCTCGATTGCTCCTCCCGTGGCTAGGGCTGTCAAGTTCGTCAATGAGTTCGTGTTTGATTCGTTCGAAAAGTAAACGAGACGAACATGAACAATTTGTTTTCATTCGGTTAATTAAATGAACCAAACACGAACAGTGATGCGTTCGTTTGTGTTCGAATCGTTATTGTTCGAATAATAAAATAATTTAAAATAATTATATATATAATTTATGATATTTTAAAAAAATAAATATTATAAATTATAATATTTAATAAATTAATAATAATAATAATAATAATAATATATTAGTATACAATATTAATAATATACTAATATAGATATTATATATTTATATAATATAAGTTATATAATTAATATATATATTATTTATATATATTAATATTTATGGATGTCAAACTGGCTCGTCGTTCTTGAACAGCTCGTGTTCCGCTCATTCGTTAAGAAACGAACACGAACAGTGACTTCATGAACAATTTCAAACACGAGCTTATTTCAAACAAGCTAAATTTCAAACGAACCGAACACGAACACAAGCTCTGTTCGTTCGTGTTTGGTTCGTTTACACCCCTACCCGTAGCTCTCTCGGCTTGCAAGAAAACACTCATTCTCTGTTGTCACTTAACCTAAACAAAAAAAAAATCTACTCCAAACTCCCCTAGCCGAACCTCCAACTGTCGGAAAAGAGACAACAACTGGCTTGCGGCTTACAAAGGCAACTTAAATCTCTTTGGCTGCTCCTACCCGAAACCATCAAGAAAAGTAATCCTCTTCTCTCAAATTCCTTTTCGCGTTTCAGAATCTTAATTCCCATAACTCTATCTTTTAATGAGGGTATTTACTTTAATCCTGGGTTAAGACAAGACACAGAAGAAGCGAAATTGGTTGAATTTGAAGCTATTAGTTTTACTTTTTAGCGGGATCAAGATAGTTTACGCGCATTTCATGAAGTGTTTCTTCTTCAATTAATCCTTCCATATTTACACAATCAACACCTAAGATTTTATATTTATAGTCGTATGACTCAATTCTTGTGCTTTTACACTCCTTTCACTTGAACTTTAATTTTTACATTCACGCCACTCTATTTATGCATGAAGGTGTATATTTTACCTTTTAGAAGTTCAATTGGTAGCATTTTTGTTGTGATATGAAAGATTTCGACGGTACATACACATGAAAGGTTTGAGTGGCATAAATGTAAAAATTGATGTATGGGTGTGAAAATTCAAGAGATCTAACATGTATGCCACTTAACTGCTTACACAAGTATGTGGGATTCAAATCCTACATAGCACATAACTCTCATGAATTTACTTATCTAGCACCGAAAGTTTGAGTGCCATGTTGAGCTTTGGGGTAGCTTATGTTCAAAAATTGTTGGAGTTTTTTTTAGTGATTCGGCCTATTGGTAGTTGTCGGGCAGCACTTTGGGCCTGTTTGGTGGCTGTCGAGCTGCACTACTTGGGCTTGTTTGGTGGTTGTCAAGGGGCTGGAAACTTTTGTTTTGTGGTTCCTTAAACTCATCGTCTTGAAGAAAGTCTCAATGCTGATTTGAGATCCTTATGAGGCTCTAATTAGTGCGGTTTCTTTTTGAGGCTTTAATTAGTGCGGTTTCTTTTTTCGGCTTTTATAGTGTTGCTCAGAGACATTTGGGAACTGTTTTTGTCTTATGAACTTGCAGAGTTTGAGAAACACGAGAGAGTTGTTTTTGCTACACATACTTGCTGATTTGGGCTTGCAACAATACTTGTTTTGGAGAAGGCTTTAAACACCTTTTGGGCCGATTATAATACTGTCTTGGAACAAACTTGAGTGCTCTATTGACCTCATTTTTGAGGTCTTCTTTTCCCTTCTCTAGATACCCTGGGATCTAGCCTTAAGATCTCCCTATTTTGACTCTCTTAGAGGACTAGACTGGGACTCACCCCCCCTTAGAAATTCAAGTCATTTTTTCACTCCTTGCTGTTTCATATGGACGGTTTCAGATCATCAACATTCGATTGAGTCGATTGAAAAGCCGGCATATTGAAGCTCAAATTGAGCTCCTATAAAAATTTGAAAGACGTAGGTGGACACCGTGGCGTGTGCGATGTTTGACTTGCCACTGCGAGAGATGTGTTTGACTTTGGTCGTCGCTTATGTGAGGACCGGTCAATGATATACTCGTTAAACGGCTCCAATCGGGTCAAAATAATTTCATTTGTCGCGCCATGCGCAAATCGAAGTTAATTTGACGCGATCGACGATGAATTTATCCGGATGATTCCGGATGACGAAACGGACTACGCCGTCGCGTTTGGAACGTCGATTTTAGCTAGGGAGACACTCATTTTGTTGGGGCGCCGCGCACGAATGAATTGCACGAAATCTGATATTTTCTAAAAAAAATAATAATAATTTTTTTTATAAAAGGGTTTTAAAAAATCCCTAAACATAATCTCCCCCGGGCACTATTCCACTTCCGTGCTCGCGCCTCTATTTTCCTTTGCCCTAGCCGAAACCTCTTTTCCTCCTCTCTTTACCGAATCTTGGAGATCCCTTGCCGGTCTTCCGATCATCTCCTCCCTTTCCGAGCTCTCGTTGCTGATAGCCTCGTCGGTAGCCTGTTTATAATGGTTTTTCCCACTCGAATGGATCTGGTAACCCCCTATTTTGAATCTTGATGAATTTCTTTGCCCTTTGAGGTGCTTCTCGTTACCTCCCTTTTCCTCACCGTCGGTGAACCCCTTTGCTCTCGTCGGCTATAAATACTCATTTGAGGGAAGCATTAAGGGCTGATTTTTTTCTTCTGGAGATTTCAGGGGAACATAGTTTGAGAGCTTTTATTAGACGATTTGAAGATTTCTTTTGGCTTGAAGTTTTCTTTATGAGCTATTCAAAGAGAGTTTCGGGATTGGATTTTCTTTTCGTATAATGAGGAAGGAGTTCGATTGGCTGGCAATTCCTTTCTGGATTAACTTTTTTCATTCGTGGGATCTGGAGATTGCTTTGCTTATTATTTCTAAACCTTCTTACACTTTCTGGAAACATTTGGAAGTAAGTTATCTTCTTCTTCTTTGCCCTTTTCAAGGGATTTCCCTCATTCGATGTTCTACTTCCTACCAGACTTAAGAAGATTTCTTCTCTTGGTATAATATGCTGGAAATAGTTAAGTCTCCATTATAATCAAGTTCACGAGAAGTTCATCTTGATTACATGAACTGTGCTTTATTTGGTGTTAGTTCTTTTAAAGCATTGCAGGTTTCTAAATAACAATGAAAAAGGCAAGAATCTACTATTTCAAGTCTTTCTTCGGCTATCAATTAGTGCCTTTAATACTGATACGATTTTAATTCAATAGATCATGAAAGATCTCACAATCTTTGTAGATCTGAAGCCTTCTTCGCTCAGCAAGTTGGTTAACCTGTTGATTAATATTTATAAAATTGCCTTATGCCATGTGATATTGGCCTTGATGCATTACTAAAAGTTTTAATTAAAGGGGGAATCTCCTGCTGCATTACTCGAGAACACCTAATTGAGCACTTTTGTTGATAGTTTGGCGGTTTTGTTGTTTGCTCTACCCGAAACCTGCTATTGGTGGTTCTTCTATGTTAATTTGGTTATATCTCCTGTTGTCTTACTCAAGAACATCTATTCAGATCTTTGTTTTTTTAGCTTGCAGCCCTCCTTTATGTCTGAGTTTTTTTATGAAAATTTATGGGTTGTTTAGCCTTTGGGCTACGGTTTGGCTAGGAAAGTATATTGAAACTTCAAGAAGTGTTTTAGTTCTTTTGATTACCATCTTCTCGCACATTGTTTTAACATGGAGATTTACGGATTTATTTGATTAATTGGGGCTTCTGTTTTGAGCTTCTTGGTTGTCTTCAGTTTGAAATCAATGCATTTGGATTTGTCTGATTTTGGAGGCTCTGTTCTAACCTTCTTGTTTATCATCTGTTCGAACAAGAACTTTGGATTTACTTGATGTTGGAGGCTTTGTTCTAAGCTTCTCGTTCGTACTTTGTTCGAAGGAAAATTTTGGACTTATTTAATGATGGGGGCTTTTGTTTTGAGTTTCTCGGTTTTCTTCGATTGTAGTGGATGCACATGGATTTATCTGATATTTAGAGGCTTTGTTTTGTGCTCCCCTTGTTACTCCTATTTGAATACATGGTGGAGTCTTTTTTTTTTTGCTTTGAGTAGTCAGTGTTGGTGGCTCAGTTTTGCTTCTTGCTGCCCCTTTATTGGAGTATGAACATTGAAAATATCTTGGTGCTTTGAGTAGCTGTATGGGGGCTCGGTTTTTGCTCTCTTTGCTTTCCTTTGTTTAAATACATGTTGAAAACCACTTTTATTACTTGAGATGCATGTTAGGGCTCGGTTTATGCCTTCTTTATTTTCCCTTGTTCAAACACCTGCTGGAATTTACTTTTATGGCTCGAGAATATACACTTGGGGCTCGGTTTTGATGCTTCTTGCTGCCTCCCTTGTTCAAATACTTACTGGAATTCATTTTTATGATTTGAGATATACATTTGAGACCCGAATTTTGTCCCTTTTGCTGCCCTTTGTTCGAGGATATGTTGAAAACCATCTTTTAACTTTGAGAGTTAATTTTAAATGCTATAATCTTTGTTTTCACTTGAAAAATTTAATGGAGTATGCAATAATCATATGTACAGTTTCACAATTTGAGCCTAAAGGTGAGAGGTGGATGCTATATAAATGTNTTGGGGCTCGGTTTTGATGCTTCTTGCTGCCTCCCTTGTTCAAATACTTACTGGAATTCATTTTTATGATTTAAGATATACATTTGAGACCCAAATTTTGTCTCTTTTGCTGCCCTTTGTTCGAGGATATGTTGAAAACTATCTTTTAACTTTGAGAGTTAATTTTAAATGTTATAATTTTTGTTTTCACTTGGAAAATTAATGGAGTATGCAATACTCATATGTACAGTTTCACAATTTGAGGTGAGAGCTGGATGCTATATAAATGCTTAAATGATTACTCTTCTCATTTTCTTGATATGAGATATCCAAAATCTCTATTGAATAAGCATATGAAATATTGAGGTGGCCTATTAGTTTGAGATGAAGGGTAACAGACGATGATGCAAAGAACCATTTGACAGCTTTGTTTATAGCTGAAATATAAAATCAATACTTAATTAGTGTGATGCCCTTTCACCCCTAAATCGTCAACGGCTCTAACCCCTTTCAAAGTGCCTGAGAATTGGTATTTAGAAAAGAACAGATACTACGAATCTTTGCACAGATACTACACTTAGAAAAGAACAGATACTACGGGCTTGACACAGATATTACACTTGCACAAGAAATAANTGCCCTTTGTTTGAGGATATGTTGAAAACCATCTTTTAACTTTGAGAGTTAATTTTAAATGCTATAATCTTTTTTTTACTTGGAAAATTTAATGGAGTATGCAATAATCATATCTACAGTTTCACAATTTGAGCCTAAAGGTGAGAGGTGGATGATATATAAATGCTTAAATGATTACTCCTCATTTTCTTGATATGAGATATCCAAAATCTCTATTGAATAAGCATATGAAATATTGAGGTGGCCTATTAGTTCGAGATGAAGGGTACCAGGCGATGATGCAAAGAACCATTTGACAACTTTGTTTATAGCTGAAATATAAAATCAATACTCAATTAGTGTGATGCCCTTTCACCTCTAAATCGTCAAAGGCTCTAACCCTTTTCAAAGTGTGAGAATTGGTATTTAGAAAAGAACAGTTATTACGAATCTTTGCACAAATACTACACTTAGGAAAGAACAGATACTACGGGTTTTACACAAATATTACACTTGTACAAGAAATAGATACTATACTCACATACACACTATACAGATTATACACTACGTCACGAATAACATAATACATCTCAGATATTATATAACGAATACCACACACTACGCCTTGCATAACATATACTACATTTCACATACACATACACTACACTTTGATGAGTTCATATACTACATTTCACGTATAGGTGCACTGCACTTTGATGAGTTCAGATACTACATTTCACGTATAGGTGCACCACACTTTGAGGAGTTCAGATACTACTCTCTTCACATATTCACTAAACGATAGGGTCTAAGACTGTCTGATCATATGGGGGATTCGTTGGTGACCTCTAGTTGATATTGTTGAGTTGACTTTGATATACCAGTTGCATGTGGGATCGAGATAAAAGAGGAAAAGAGGTCTACTTTGAGCCTATCCCCAAATTGAGATTTAATGTCCCATCTTGAGATTTTCATATGTTCATCATTTAACTTTTCTTTTATAATGTGCAAATGTTTACCTAACCCATTTATATCATACAATTGCAATATGTTTTGAAGTTTTAGCAGAATTTGATCAGATATGCTTTTATTTATTTAATTTCCGTACTTTATTTTCTGTATATTTCTTTTTATTTTGTACTATACTGTACTTCGCTACATATCCCATGCATTTTTCTTACCTCATTTTACAGCATAGTCTCTTTGTCTGTTCTTTGTTGTACTGTATACATTTACCAGTATTCATGCTTTAGTTACTACCCTTCTAGTATGTTCGTATAAAACCCTAGGATAAGCCTTTCAAGGCATAGTTTTCTCTCTTCTTCCTCCATTCTTCTCGGGACGAGACAACGACATTGTCAATTGGTAATTCATCCCCGGGCAGCGATCGAGACTACAAATCTGGAGCAAATGACAACTCGTTTTCGGATGGCGGTCAAGGTGGCAATAGAGACATTAGAAGAAACTTCAACTGAATTTCGATAGATTTAAATAACATACCTATAGGACGTCGAGTTAATTCGTCTTGCACGACGTAAATCCTCACACTATTTTTTAGGACTTTTTACGATTTCATATCGTACGATATAAGTCTTAAACTTTTTAGGATTCCGAGGTCGTCATTTAGTACGACATAAACTCTCACATTTTCTCGGACTATTTGCATATGACGTGCAGATACAAGTCCTGAACATCTAAATAATATGCNAACAGATACTACATTTCACATACACATACACTACACTTTGATGAGTTCAAATACTACATTTCACGTATAGGTACACAACACTTTGAGAAGTTCAGATACTACTCCGTTCACATATTCACTTAACGATAGGGTCTAAGACTGTCTGATCATAGGGGTGATTCGTGGTGACCTCTAGTTGATATTGATGTGTTGACTTTAATATACCAGTTGCCTGTGGGATCGAGATAAAAGAGGAAAAGAGGTCTAGTTTGAGCCTATCCCAAAATTGAGATCTAATATCTCATCTTGAGATTTTCATATGCTCATCATTTAACTTTTCTTTTATAATCTGCATATGTTTACCTAACCCATTTATATCATACAATTGCAATCTGTTTTGAAGCTTTAGCAAAATTTGATTAGGTACGCTTTTATTTATTTAATTTATGTATTTTATTTTCTGCATATTTCTTTTTATTTTGTATTGTATTGTACTTCGCTACATATCCCATGCATTTTTCTTGCCGCATTTTACAGCATAGTCTCTTTGTCTGTTCTTTGTTGTACTGTATACATTTATCAATATTCATGTTTTAGTTACTACCTTTCTATTATATTTGTATAAAACCCTAGCATAGGCCTTTCGAGGCGCAGTTTTCTCTCTTCTTCCTCCCTTCTTAGGACGAGATGGCGACATTGTCAATTGGTGATTCATCCCGGAGCAGCAATCGAGACTACAAATCTGGAGCAAATGACAACTCATTTTTGGATGGCGGTCGAGGTGACAATAGAGAGACAGCAAAAGAAGCTTCAACTGGATTTCGATAGATTTAAATAATATACATATAGGACGTTGAGGTAATTCATCTTGCACGACGTAAATCTTTAAACTATCTTTTAGGAATTTCTACGATTTCATATCGTACGATATAAGTCCTAAACTTTTAGGATTCCGAGATCGTCGTTTAGTACGACATAAATCCTCACATTTTCTCGGATTATTTGCATATGACGTGCATATGCAAATCCTAAACATCTAAATAATTTGCAGGACTGAAACATCAAATAATTTTTTTTTCAAAGACGTAAAGTCAAACCAAAATAGAGTTTTTGGTCCCTAAACCCTAAATTTGTCGGCTATAAATTTTACAGACCAAAATAGAGTTATAAGCTTTTAAGTTTAGATAGTTAAGTCTACCAATAAGTGATACGTCCATCATTCAAGATGATATATCATTTATGGTATCGTGCTCAGTTATTTAAACTATTAGATATATGAGATTTATTCGGTCTCCATCATTTTTCAAAAATAAAAGATACAATTTTCACAAAATTAAAATTACATTATATATATATATATATATTAAATTCTAAATTCTAAAATTTAAAATCTTATTTTAGAAAGAAAAATTGCCGACATACTCTTATTGAGAGTCTTTTTAATTACAGTTGTTGAACGAATTGAAGCGCTTTCAGGACCGATTCACTTTTTGCTTCCCCCCTTTTTAATTAGTAGTTTTGGGGGTGGAACGACCTGTTTTTTTTTTTTTTTTTTTTTTGCTTCTTTCACAATTGTTAAGTCAAAATGAGAGTTTCTGATTTAATTATTTGGAAAACACTTAATTTAGGGTAAAACACTTTAAACCACTTCAAGCCCAATTAAAGTGTATGTTTCCTAGATTTTAGGAGCACACCCTAGATGAGAGTTCATCTACCTAATTTTCAGTGTAGGCTTCCTAGATTTCAGAAGCACGCCCTAGGTGAGAGTCAATCAACCTAATTTTCAATGTAGGTTTCCTAGATTTCAGGAGCACATCCTAGGTGATAGTTCATCTATCCAATTTTTTAGTGTAGGCTTCCTAGATTTTAGGAGCACACCCTAAGTAAGTGTTCATCTACCTAATTTTTTAATGAATAATGAAACTAGTCACTTGACTTTGATAAACAAAATGATTAAGACACTAGACATGAGGATGCACCTGAGACGTAGTTCAAGCTTTCTTAATTAAATCAATAGTGAAATTCCCGTCATGACTTAACCTAGAGTGAAACCAAATGCAATAAGATTTGAGCTTGAACATTACACTCGAATCCTCATGGCAATTGGGGACATTTGTTAATGTCACATATGGATCACTGGACTAGAGTACGTCTAGGGTCTAGGTGGCGAGTGCAATGACTACTTTGTTTATATGTGCTTAAATGAGGGATATGAAGTGAGATTATTAGAATAGTATCTCCTACCTCAATGACCTTCAATAAGAGAAAAAATGACCGATGAAACTATTCGCCGACTCTTGATGGGATTGTCGCCCCCAACGCTTTTAGGTTGTCAATAGTTCTAGCACGATTAGAGTGACAAGTCTGTGAACTACACGAATTTACAAAATATTTACAAAAATAAAACAAAATCTCTTTTGCATGTTAAAAAGAACTCTGCATAAAAAAGATTTAAACAACGGCTTTTGCATGAAAATCAATGAATTTTTTTATGAAAATTTATAAAAGTCCATGGTTAGTCATTTGAATTGAGGTTAAGGATTGTCCTCCGTAAATTGTCGGGCTGGTAGCTCTTGTTCAAGATCGGGAAGCACACAGTCCAGCTCTCAGCCCCTACTTTTACCAATGTCTTACATCCAGTCCTCGTCCTTCATATGTGGCTACGGGTTTTTTATTCTTATGTTTCTACGTCTCATTTTTCTGACTTTCGTGTGGGTTTTCTCGCTTTATTTATTTTTATTGCAAGTTTATTTAAATCTGCTGCAAATCATACTATGCTTACAATATTAATCACGCAGAAGTAGCAGATGCCCAGGTATGTTTTTACAGCTTATTTACAACATTTTACTTTACTGCAGTTTACTTTTCAAGTGTCTTTTATTTACCTGCAATTTGCTTATTCTGCATGCAAAACCAAAACTGAAAAGAAACCAAAGCTGAAACAAAATAAAACCAAACTTTGACACCAAAACTGTGAAACATAAATCACCAATGTCAAACTCTTAAACTCTGGAGCCAACATTACGACAGGAGCTTAGAGCCAGCTTTGTAGGCAGCACGGCAAAAAACTTGGACCGAGAAACATAAGGATCTTCTTCAACAATCTCTCTGTCCTTAGTCTAAATAATAACCCATAGAACTTCGAGTTAGCTCATCCAGCGCGACGTAAATCCTTACACCCTCTTTAGGCTCCTGTACAACCATGTTGTGCAGCCTAAGTCCTAACTCACCTTAGATTCTGAGGTTGTCGTCCGGTACAATGTAAACTCTCCTATCTCTGCGGGTTATTTGTATAATTGGATATAATGCAAATATAAGTCTCAAATAATAAAATTGATAAGATCAAACACCTAAATAACATCGTCTAAAACTAAGCTACATTAGGATAGTTTGAGAAGTCACTGAGATTTCTCTTCAGGATCTGTGACATCTCTTACATTTTCTTTCCTTTCGACTCCTGAAAATAATTGTTCATATTCAAGCCACTCTCACTTGTTTTCTCATGTCCACCCGTGAAAACCTAAACCTATAAATCTTGAAGACTAATACCTCTGATCATTATCGATAGTTTTTTGAAGTGAACTCAGTCATTTGGGATGTAATTAACTATAAGAGTTTGTTTCTATAGAGAACTTGGAACCAAGGTAAAACCCTATTTAATCTTTGTAATAGATACGAGAACTTGTCCGTTACACATAAAATATTCGCAGATCAAACAGATGTCACAAATCTCTTAGTTTGTAGGATTGGGTCTGTCATTGGAATATACACTCATTTTTCAGAAGTGCGTAGTATTCACGGTATCAGACACAATTACGCAAACTATTGGACGAATGAAATCCATTTGGTCTCATTTTTCAAAAATTAAAACACACTACTTTCAAAACCAAAAATATATACATATTATCATATTAAATTAAATTTCAAAATTATTTTTAATTTTCAAAAAAGAAAAGTTGACCGACAATAATAAGTCATAACAATTTCCACCTAGATCCCTAAACATCATTAGAAAGTACTAGATTGCTGCCAATCGGTATTAGAGCAATATAAATCCTAAATCCTTAGAAATTCATTAATCCCAATTCCTAACTCTAAATTCACATAACATAATTTGTCCACCTATACAAATACCCATCCTACAGCACAAAAAGCCCACTTTTCCCTTGGACGAAAAGCTCTTGAGTAGTAAATCATTATGTTGTCAAAGAGAGATCCTTAACGTGGTGTTCAAGAGCTTACCATAGAGGATATGCAATAAGGAATCCTTCAATCATAATATAGGCTTGTAGATTTTGAAAGGAGATAGCATGGGGAAAGACCAATAGCCATAACGATGACCAACCAAACAAAGAAGATGAAGAAAGCCCCTTTCACCCAAATATCTCAAGCAATGAAAAATCAATACTTAATGCTTAGTATTAAATATAGAAGAAGAATAGTTTTGAGATGAAGAATGACTTTAGATTTTAATGATTTATAGATTCAAATGAGAATATTCAATCACTCCATACCGTGAAACAGGGCGAGTACAAAGATATTACATGGGACAATTAAACTGGTCGCAATTAAACTTAAAAAAAGCACTTCTCCATGATGGGAGAATGTGAAGTACACATGTCAACATGAAAATAAGAGCACGGTCACTATGTGGTCAAAAATGAAGAAAAAGATACAACAAAAAATATATTCCAACACACTATCAAAAGGAAATCTTTTATGAGACTTCATAATTAACAAAAAAGGACTTTTTCGTGGAGGAATACATGGTTGAATTTGAATGTGAGTTGGTGGAGCCAAAAGAGAATATAGTGGTAAAATACTTATGATGTTTGAGACCATCTATTAGCAATGTGTTGAAGTTATAGCTATGATTGTCCTTGTTAGATGTATAAAACTTACCTTAAAGGTAGAGAATTAGCACAACAATATCGAATCAAGTCCATCCCTGCATCAGGCAGCAAGGGTACCCCTTCTAGAGGATCAAAGTCCACCCCATGGAAAGAGAAATCAATGCCAGGAAGGAAAAAGAGTGATATGCAACACCATTAGACTTTCCAGAAATAAAATGCATCAAATGTCATGGTTATGAGCACATTGACTCTAATTATTCAAATATGGGAGTAATTTTGTTTATTAAGCAGAGAATAGTTGACGAGGCAGATTGTGAGGATTTAAGAGAATGTGAATGAGAATAAATATTAGCTCCCCGTCGATGATAAAGAGATAATTGTAGTTTGACTAGTGCTCCAAACTGAGCCTAATGAGCATCAATGGCCATGGCACAAAATCTTTTGTATCCATTGTATTGTAAAGTAAAAAGTGAGGATAATCATAATTGATGGGGCCAATTGTGAAAATATAATGTCTACTTAAATGAAGGACAAATTGAGCCTCAACATCCAAAAGTATTCCCAGCTGTAACTATTGATTTGGTTGAAGAGAATAAAATTAGTGTGGATAAGATGTGCCTGATAAATTTTTTAGTGGAAACCACCAATATAAGTAGGTGTGATGTGACATCATACCTATGGACGTCTGGATCCTCTGTTAGGCCGACCATGACAAGTTAGTATGGCCCTAAGAGCAGCTACATGTTCACCAAGAAAGATAAGTGCATTATACTTTTGTCTTTGAATGAATTCTTCGTGACTAGTGATCAAACAAAAATTGGAGTTATAGCATCTTGTGTTACCTTTTTATAGACCATGAGAGGCATCAATACAACTACTATTGGTAATGCTAGAAGGAAGTATGACAAAGGAAAGTGTAAGTTCCAAAAATTTGTGCCATGGACTCTCAGTAACAATCGGGGTGTCAAAAATCGACCCAACACACCAACTTGACTAGAAAAATCCAGATTTGGGATGACCCAAATAATAGATTCAGGTTAGGAATCCTAACCCTTTTATTTTTTCTAATAGGGTTCAAGTTGACCCGCCAGCCTGAAATTGATCCAAAACTAACCCGCAAAACCTAAACTATCTCAAAAGCAGCCCGTCAACTCAAAATTTACCTAAGATAGACATGAAATTGACCCTAAAAGCCATTACGCCTTATGTTATAAGAGATACGAGTTGGGTTCAAATCGATGGATTGAAGACAGGTCCGGTTTGAGTTAGACATTTTGATTTGCTTTATATTTAGGTCGTGTTCGGGTCAAGAAGTATTGGGTAGAGTCAATTTCAAGTCAAACCCCAACCTCTCTCTTGTGAACCTGACTTGACACCCCTAATTGAGTGTTTTGTGTGATTTAACGTGAATTTTTTATAAGGCATGTTATATTTTAGATAACACACTGCCCAGAGATTTCGCTATCAATTTGGAGAACCTTTCGGTATGATTTGAGATTTTTTATCGGTGCAGAGCCTTATGATTAATTAACCATCACAATAAAAGAAGAACAATTTTGATTAAAGATAGTCGTCATGGGCATTAAGTGTTCAAAGTCAATATATAATAGTAAGAATTTAGGTCTCGAAATTAAAGATTTATCATCTTAACTTAAGAGCAAATGATGGGGGAAAAGATAATTAACTCGATGGGATTTCTATATTTTTGTCATACCGGGTTATCATGATCTATATTTCACTTAATCAGAAGAGGTAGTGGACCCAACTTGATCAAAAGATTATTGTCAGTAGTCATGGGTTGTTTCGTCCAAACGAACCTTAAACAACTAAGGTCAGTGTTTGTCTAAGAGGATAAATTTAAATCGATCTTAGCTAATAAAAAGCTTCATGTATCAAGCATATCTTATGTTTCACAACTTAAGATGCAGCCATAGAAAAACAAGCAGGCTATGGCCATGACTATAATAATAGTGTCATTTGGCAGCAAATCACTCAATTAAAGAGTTAATGTAATAATAATTATTATTTGATGTTATTTTGCAACAAAACTATGCAAAAAAAATGACAAAAATCACATTCTAACTAAGGTGAAATCATTTGAGAGTGATTATAACGATTTACTCTATGAAACTATTTCTATATGAGCTTGGATTAGTTTTAAATTTGTCATCCTTGAAAAGGTAGTGTAAATAATAGATGAATTTTGCTTCTTATTTTAAATGATAACTTTCTTAAACATTTTTAATTTACATTTAAAATTTAAAATCTTTATTTGTAAAATGAATCCTTCTAGTTGAGATTTTTATCAACATGATTATCATCGGAGAAAATGAATAAGTTTTTTAATTGCTTCTGACCTTGTCAACTATGTCTATTTACTTACATATGATTAAATTTGGCTAAAAAAGTTTTAGTCCTTTCAACTTCACTTCTTGTGAAAAGGTCAGTCATATTCTCATGCTTGAGAGCATGCATTATTTAATGATTTTCTATTGATTTAAAAAAAAATGTTTTGCAAAATTTATGAAATATTTTCAAGCTTCTCATGATGAATTAAGTATTAAATTTATTTTTTTATCCAAGCAACATTCTCAGAGTGTCATTGAATATTTAATACGGTGATCAGAGCACATGTGGGCAATTTAGTGTGCATGCTTTTCAATATGAATTTAATTTTATTTTAAATTTCTTATAATTTGTGCAATATTCTCATATCGTATGATAAAACATTTGACACATTGGCCAAAGTATATGCAAATCATTTTAGCTATTTAATATTTTATCCATGCAGGCATTCTCAGATCATTAAACTTACACATCCAAAATATCGATATATGGACCTTTTTCATTTTGAGACTTCATCTTCTGTACCCTTATGTAGAAGTGTTGTGGATATGATGAGAATTTTAAGTGTGTTGAAACTCCTCGAGTATTTAACATACAGTAAAAAAATTATATTTAAAACCCCATTTATTACAATGAGCCCCACATGATAATTCCCTTTTCCTATAAAAAGGTACCCTCCCTTGTTCATTTTTATTCCAATAGAAACATGGCGAAACTCATGAGAGACTCGTTAAAGGATATCAAGTGGGATCTTCATGTATCTGAGAGTGAGTGTTGATGTTAGATAGACTTCTACGAGAAAAAAAAATGGTGCAAATTGCAAATTGTTGTTCTGTAGATTCCACTTATGCTAAGTATCTATATAAACATAAATCATCAACTGGTCATGTCTTCGCCATGTACCAAAAAAAAGTGAGGTCTAAAGAAATTCTAAAATTTGATTATTGTTTTATCAACACAAAGCATAATACAAGGCTGCTACTTAGTCTACAAATGAAGGTCTCTAGATGAAAAGATTACTATAGAAGCTAGAGAACAATGAAATAAAAACTATCTAATGAGGCAGTCAAAGTGCAATCTAGCAAATGAAAAATCAATTATTTCTTGAAAGAACAAATAACATTGACAAAAGGTTATATTTTACAAAGTTGTTCTCGCTCAAGGCATAAGTAATGTTTAAAAAGTACATACAAATAAAGATCCTATAGATATATCGACTAAGGTTGTGTTCAAAGCCAAAGTCAATCATTGCCTCACCATGCTTCAAGTTGGGAGGCATCTTGATTAAGTATATGTGAAAAGAAAAGCGAGCCCTAGTTTATCAAATTTTTTTATCGAAGGTGGAGATTGTAACTAAGAAAAGATAAGAAGCTTAGATTTTATTTTAAATTCAGCCATTATACATATATCCAATTGTGTAGTATTCTTGTTTGTTGTGTAGTCATACCTATTCTCGGGTTCTTATTTACTTTGGTTCTCTCTTGATCACCTCTATAGGAGTAGATATTCAAAACAAGAAGGAAAAAACCGGGGGAAAAAAAGAGGAAGTCTGAAACACTAGGAGGAGGGGAGAATCATAAGCAATCAAAGAAGCATAGGTTTCTCAATTTGGAGAGATCTGTCGGCTTTTTTTTTT
>JXCR01012749.1:68337-86251 GCA_002079205.1 Phalaenopsis hybrid cultivar | reverse complement strand
CTCCTTTAAGCATTTTTCACCCTTTTTACCTGTATCTGCAAGAAAAACACAAAAATACCTTCAATTAAAGCGCAATATCTCAAAAATTTGTTTAAAAATGTTTCTAAACACACTATATATTTTAGGTGTATCAATGTTGCACTTTAAAGAAGGGTATTTTTTTGTGTTTATTGCATATCATTCTTAGGCATTTGGAGCAAAAATGGCAAAAATAATGAAATTTGGAGCAAAAAGAGCCAATTTTGGATTCTGGCGCATCTGAGGCAGATCAACACATGATGCGCCAAAATTCAGAGAACTAGCGCATGATGTGACAGATCGACGCATGATGCGCCAAGAACAACTTTTTCAAGTTAAGGTGGTTCGAGATAAATTTTTGTGTGAATTTTAAAAGGACACTTTTTCTACACACCTTTTGGAGTAGTTCAATGCATCTAGACACTTTGGACGGTTCTTTTATGAAGTGATATGACTCTTGGATCAAATGACATATCTTTTAAATTCAAAATAGTTGACTTTTAAAGGAAGTTTTGGAGGGAATTTTGAATTCTTTTTCAAAGGAGGCAACCCAGAATAAAAGAAGAAGACTTCTCATTTGTGTGTGTGTGACATGAGGGAGAGAGAGAAAGTGACGTGAGTTAGAGGAGAGGGAGAAGAGGAGATTTTCTTCTAGGGTTGTAAGAGGAGAGAGAAGGTGAGAGATATCTTCTTCATTACATTTCTAAGAGAGAATTGGGAGTGATTGTGAAGAGAGAAAAGCTTGGAGAGAACTTCTAAGGATTTGCTTGGGAAAGATTGTTATATAAGTTGTATTTGTATTTTTTTTATTCTGTAAACTTGTTTTTTTATATGAAATTTGTGTTTTATTGTATTCTTCTCATGAATTCTGGGTAGTCTTCTTTATCCTTCTCCCTACTTTGAAGATATAATTTTGCTAAGAATATATTTTATTTTACACGGTTTTAAATGATAATAATTTGTGATGATTTGAACTCCAATCTTCATTTACTTTTTGATCTGGCCAATTGAAATGTTAGAACTTGTTGAGAGACATATGTTCTTGAATGAGATATGATTTCTACAACATAGGGAGAATCACATTTGATTTCTTGGGAGAGTATGTCATCCATGGGATTGAGTGCAAATAAATAAGAAAATATACTTTTTTGGATGCAAAATTGGAGATTTTAATGTGATAGATTAAAACCCAGAACTTGGTTAAATTGATTGAAAACTAATGTAAGATTGTTAGCCCTTAGGGGAAGAAGTAGTGGGAGCTCTGGAGTGGCAGTCGACACCCTCCCAGCCTAACCACAGAATCATGGGTCAAACTTATGATTAGTCAATGTTCTTTATAGAACTTGGAAGAGGGTAAAGAATAGAATTGCTCCTATTAGTGACAAAATAGTTTATATATATATTTTAAAATGATTTCAAATTCTTCACAAAACATATAATCATTGTAAAGGGGAAGGATGCTTTCTTAAATTTGAACTTTTCGTGACAACAAAACTTTATTTAATTTGTAATTTTACTTTTAAAAGTTTAGTATTTAGTGTAGTTTAATTTCTGTAGTCTTACATCTGCATTTTAATTAACATTCATGTGAGTAGTCAATTTTTCAAACTTCACACTTTACTTTTATTTTTTTTGTTTTTGTTATAAAATAATTTTCATGATTTACTTTAGGATTTTCCAACTTCTCTGTGGGATCGATATCTAAAACTCCATTAGAGCCCTTTATTACTTGAACAATACATATACTTGCGTTGATATTAAAAGAGATTTGACATTTTAAAAAGATTTTAAAAGATAAATTATTTTTATAAAAAGTATTTTTGTAGGGATTATAATTCATATTTATTATAAATCTAGTGTTTTTGGCGCCGTTGAGTGATGTTAACTTCATAAATATTTGCATATACAAAATCTCGTATCAAGTTTTTGGTGTCGTTGCTCGGGAAGTCATGGAAAATATTAGTATTTTATTTTATTTTATTTTAAAATTATATAAAAAAGAGAGTTTTGTAGTTTAATTTGAACATTTTCTTATTTTAGTGTGTTTGATTATTTTTAATTATTTGTTTTATTCAGTTTATGCATAGTGTAAGATCTAAAAATTTAATACCTTACAACTTTGAGTTAGAAAGAATTGTTAAAAAAATTTGAAAACAACAAAAAGAGAATGATCCATTTAGCAAAATTGCTTGCAATTTAACGAATGTTGGAAATGAAAATGAACATCATCAGTGAGTTTTAAGAATTTATGCAAATCCTACAACAGATGAAATTCATTTGAGTATCCAAAACCCTACTGTAGATGCCAATTCATTTGAACTTAAACCTGCTATTATCCAAATGGTACAAAACAATCAGTTTGGAGGAACACCTACTGAAGATCCTAATTTACACCTTGCTAGATTTTTAGAATTGTGTGCTACATTTAAATATGATGAAGTGTCCAATGATGTCGTCAGACTTAGAATTTTCAGTTTTCACTAAGGGATGAAGCTAGATGTGGTTAAACTCATTAGCACTTGTATCTATCAGAACATTGAGAGATTTATCACAAAAATTCTTATATAAATATTTCCCATCATCAAAAACTGCTAAGCTTAGAAATGATATTACATCTTTTTGTCAGTTTGAAGGAGAATCAATTTATGAAGCCTGGGAAAGGTTTGAAGATCGACTTAGAAAGTGTTCACTCCATGCGTTGCCAGATTGGTTAATAATTTAAAATTTATATTATGGGTTGGTTGGATCTCTTAGATTGATAATTAACACTGTTGTTGGTGGATCATTAATTTCAAAACCATTCGATGAAACATATTCATTAATTGAAGAGATGACTACAAATAATTTTCAAGGGCCCTTTGAAAGGGTAAATTTAAAAAGAGTAGTTGGTATTTATGATAATGATGCTATATCTATTTTAGCTGCCCAAATAGTTGTTATATCAAAGAAGATAGATCAATATGGAATGAATTATTCTTAGACAACACCTGTGCTTGAGGAAAACTCATTGGGACAAATGGTAAAATCTTAATATTCTTATGAAACTTTAAATGAAATAAACAATCATTCTAATAATACTTATGCCAATTATTAGAACCCTGATTAAAAGAATCATCCAAATTTTAGTTGGAGTAATAATAATTCTAATACTGCAAATTCATAATAGGGAAACAACACTACAAACCCATTAGGAAACTCCAACAATCAAGGGAACCAAACATATAAACCTTATTACTCCCATGTTTTAATAATTTGCAGAGTAAGGAGAAAAAGTTATCAATGGAAGAATTGATATTACAGATGGGTAGTCAATTACAAAGTCAATGAGCTGCTATCAGAAACATGGAAAATTAATTGGGATGTATTTCTACTGCACTTAATAAACTTCAAGGAATATTGCCTAGTAATGTTGAAGTAAATTCTAAGATCAAAATAAAGAGCAAATTAAAGCTATTCAACTGAGAAGTGGAAAAGAATTAGAAAATATAGTTCAACAAGAAATTGAAGTAGAAAAAGATGAGGTGGTAAATGAAAAATCTGGTGGAGATTTTGATTTTCAGTCATAAAATCCTATTAAGCCAATGAAATTCACTATAGAAAGACCATCACCTCCATTCCCTCAAAGATTGATGCAGCAATATAGAGATAACCAATTTTCAAAAGTTTTGGAAAATTTGAGGAACTTAATGATAAACATTCCATTTGTTGAAGCTTTGGAACAGATTCTAAGCTATGTGAAGTTCATGAGGGATATACTTAATAAGAAAGGGAAGTTTGTAGATAATGAGACTGTTGCACTCAGCGAAGAGTGTGGCACTATAATTCAGAAAAAGCTTCTTAAAAAACTTAAAGATCCTGGAAATTTTACAATTCCTTATGTTATTGGAGAACGATTTTATGGAAAAGCTTTATGTGATTTAGGAGTTAGTATTAATCTTATGTCATTATCAATTTTTAGAAGGTTGGGCTTAGGAGATATTTCACCTACAACCGTAATTCTGCAGTTAGCTAATTGTTCGATTACCTATCCAAAAGGAGTTATAGAAGATGTTTTTGTAAAATTTGATAAATTTATCTTTCTTATGGACTTTATTGTATTAGATATGGAGGAAAATAAAGAAATTCCCATCATTTTAGGAAGACCATTCCTAGCCATTGTAAAAGCTTTGATAAATGTGCAACAAGGAGAACTAACTATGAGAGTTAGTGATCAAGAGGTTACATTTAATATTGCAAACTCAACGAGATACCCTACAAAAGAGCAAGAGATTGAATGCTTCAAAATGGATATTAATGAATATTTAAGCCATGAATATTTCAAGAAAACTTTTGAAAGAGGATTGAAAAAGGAATATATGTAATATCAAGATGAGGATAGAATTCAAGATGAATCTATGGAAGTGAGTAAAGAGAATATGGATTATGTTTAGAAAATATTTCAAATGTTAAATCTTATAGAAATTAACAAGAATTTGATTTCATTTATTGAGAAACCCCTGAACTACAACACAAAATGCTTCCTACATATTTGAAGTATGCTTTTTTAGGAAATTTATCTACATTACCTTTTATAGTATCCTCAAAATTAACTGATATGCAAAAACAACACTTGTTGGAAATTTTAAAAAGATTTAAGAAAGCCTTTGGATGGAGATTGACTGATATTAAAGGAATCAGTCCTTCAATTTGTATGCATAAAATCTTATTAGAAGATCAACGTGAACCAAGAGTTGATCCTAAAAGGAGATTATATCCTATGATAAAAGACATATTAAAGAAAGAAATTTTAAAATGGTTAGATACTGGAATAATATATCCTATTTCAGACAGTGCTTGAATTAGTCCACTTCACTGTGTTCTAAAGAAAGGAGGTGTGACTGTAGTGACAAATGAGCATAATGAATTAATATTAAAAAGACAAGTCACTGGTTGACGAATCTACATTGATTATAGAAAGTTAAATTCTGCCACCAGGAAGGATCATTTTCTTTTACCCTTTTTGGACTAGATGTTGGATAGATTAGCTGGGCATAAATATTTTTTTTTCTAGATGGATAAACCAGTTATCATCAAATACTTATTGCTCTAGAGGATTAAGAGAAAACAACATTTACTAGTCCTTATGAAACTTTTGCTTTTTGGTGAATGTCGTTTGGATTATGTAATGTACCTACAACATTTCAAAGATGTATGATGTCAATTTTCAGTGTTTTGATTGAGAAAGGGATTGTAATCTTTATGAAAGATTTATTTGTATTTGGAACTTCATTCAAAATGTGTCAAAATCATTTAGAGAAAGTTCTAAAACGTTGTGAAAAGACTAATCTCATATTGAACTGGGAAAAATGTCAATTTATAGTTGCAGGAGGAATTGTGCTTGGACATAAAATTTTAGAAAAAGGCATGGAAGTAGATCCTGCAAAAAAATAGGTTATACCAAACCTACCTCCACCTACCACAGTAAGAGGAGTTAGGGGCTTTTTAGGATATGTTGGATTTTACAGAAGATATATTAAAGATTTTTCTAAAATTACGAAACACTTATGCCAACTTTTGAAGAAAGAAACAAAATTTGACTTTAATCAAGCTTGCTTTAAAGCCTTTGAAACTTTAAAGGAAAAATTGATCATTGCTCCTATAATTGTTTCACCAGATTAGGAGAAGCCTTTTGAATTAATGTGTGATGCAAGTGATTATGCAATTGGAGTTGTTTTAGGGCAGAGATATGATAAGATTTTTAAAGTTATATACTATGCTAGTAAGACTCTTAATGATGCTCAAATTAATTACACCACCACTGAAAAAGAGTTATTATAGCTATTGTGTATGCTTTTGATAAGTTTAGATCATATCTGTTTAGAGCTAAATGTGTTGTGCATACTTACCATTCAGCTACTAAATATTTGATGCAAAAGAAGGATGCTAAACTAAGATTAATCAGATGTGTAGTTCTGATGCAAGAGTTTGATTTTGTAGTAGTCGGTAGGAGAGGGATTGATAATAAATTTACTGATCATCTATCGAGGCTAGAACAAGAAGAAATACTTGATATTGAGAAAGAGATTAATGAAACTTTTCTTGATGAATGACTTTATGTTGTAAAAGGATGGGAAATACTTTGGTATGTTGATATTGTAAGTTATGTTGTTAGTGGTATTTTACCATATGAATTAATAAAACAGTAGGAAAAGAAATTCATTCATGATGCAAAATCTTATTTTTTGGATGATCCTTATTTATATAAGTAATGTAAAGATTTAATGATGAGATGATGTGTGCCTTATAAAGAAATTCTTGAGATTATTCAAAAATGTCATGATTTTGAATTTGGAGGACATTTTGGGAATGATAGAACTATTCATAAAATTTTACAATCTGGATTTTATTAGCCTACTCTATTTAGAGATGTTAATATATATATCAAAAAAATATGACCAGTGTTAGAGAGTAGGTAATATTTCAAGAAGAAATGAAATGCCTCTAAATTTTAATTGGAAATTAAATTTTTTGATGCGTGGGGATTGGATTTCATGGGACCATTTACACCCTCTTTCAAAAATATATACATATTGATTGCAGTGGATTATGATTCAAAATGGACTGAAGCAATCACTTTACCCTAATGTGATGCTCAGAGTGTTTCAAAATTTTAATTAAATATATTTTTACAAGATATACAATGCCGAGAGTGATCATTACCAATGGAGGATCTTATTTAGAAATGCAACAATTGCAAGATTGGAGGAAAAATATAATATAATGCCTAAAATTGCAAATGCTTATCATTTCAAGACTAGCGATTTAGCAGAAGTATCTAATCATGAAATTATAAGAATTTTGGAAAAGAGTGTTAATCCTAGTAAAATGGATTGGTCTACTATATTATAGGTATATAAGACAACTTATAAGACACCTAAAGGACTATTCCCTTATAGATTAATTTTTGGGAAGACTGTTCACTTGCCAATTGAATTGGAGCATAAAAGCTTATTGAGCTATAAAAAAATTCAATTTCAATTTGAAAAAAGGTGGTGAGAAAATATTATTGCAATTGAATGAGTTTGAGGAAATTACAAATAAATCTTACGATAATGCGAGGATTTATAAGAAAAAGATGAAAGAATGGCATGATCAAAATATAATAAAAAGTGAATTTGAACTTGGACAGGAAACTTTATTATACAATACAAGATTGAAATTATTTTTTAGAAAATTAAAGTCTAGGTGAAAAGGGCCATTCAGAATTATAAAAGTATACCCCTATGGGGCAATTAATATTGAAGACCCCAAGACTTTAAAGAATATTTAAAAAGAATGGGCACAAATTAAAATAATATTTTGATGGTCAAAGACTAGCTTTTAAAGAGACAGTAATGTTGGGTCACCTAGAATAAAATAAGGAATGTCAGGCTGATGACATTAAAACCAAGCACTTTATGGGAGGAAACCCATATGTATCGTTGTTAAGTTTGTTTTTGAGTTTGTTTTGTTTGAGATATTTTACGTATATTTATGTTTAGGTTTTTATGTAGTCTATGTAATTGATTAAATATTTAGAAACACCTTTATTTGGCTAATTTTATGGAAAAATTGAGAAATTATTGGATCAAAATCGAAACGGAAAAAATTATAAAACTAACGCATGATGCACCACTTTCTAGAGCGCTGGAGCATGATGCGCCAGATCGGTGTATGATGCGCCACGGGTCTAAAAATGTTTAATACATGTCAAATGATAGTTTTTGGCAGTTTCTTCTTCATATAACTCCTAAAAATTGACTACAAACCATATTTTAGGGGGAAAAACGAGGGAAGAGTCACCACTTTTCAATTCCTATGGCTTCAGACCATAAAAACTCCACTAGATTTAAAATTTTTAACCGGAGAAAGTTCATCAGTTTTGATACACAGAAATTACATGATTGAGTTCTAGTGAGGAAGAGGCTTATCAAGGAAAAGGGATTTGTGAATTGATGATTCAAAACACCGAATACCCGAATAGAAAAGACTATTGCGCAGAGGTGTTGGGAAGTGCTTTGCTACACTACTGCCACTGTTGTTGTTCTTATAGTAAGAGAATTTTATGAAAATCTTCATGGGATCAACCAAGTAATTATTTACGTGCAAGGTATGTTTGTACAGTTCACCCCTTCAAGAATAAATGAGATGTTTATGATTGAAAATGTGTCAATCTGCAATTATGCACATGTTACCCCCACAAGAGAGAATATGAATGAACTCTACCGTGACCTTATAGATGAAGATGCAAATTGGGAGACCGGAGATGAATGAAATGTAAGTTTTCCTTCATCATTTTTAAATCCAGTATCAAAATCCTGACAATTTTTTATAGCATCAAAATTACTGCCTACCATGAAAATTAGTAGAGTCACTAAGGAGAGTGTCATTCTAAACTACTGTATTCAAACCGAAAAACCTATTGATGTTGGAGCTATTATTATGAAATCAGTTTTGGGTTTCATTGTGAATGGATCTGCAACTAGACTGGGACATCCATCCACTATTTTCCTACTTTGGAGTTAATTGCAAGTTTCTTATGAAAGTTGGGAAAAAAGTGCTACTTCCTTGGAAGCCGATGGATCTAAAAGTCTCCTGCAACTGTGTTGGAATGTGAGATAAAAATGATATGAATGTACTTATAGATCAAGGATCTCAGAATTCATCCCTAGTTCAGCCTTACTACAACTCGAGTGTACTTTCAAAGAGGATCAAGAAGATATAAAAAGATGTATAGAATCTCGTGCACGTGATTGAGAATATTACTAAAATGCTGGATGATGCACCAAAAAATAAATGTATTGTTAGACCAATATTTTATACTCATTTTTGGTGATATTACGCTTTAAAAGAAGGTATTTTTATGTTTTGTTGTAGTTTGATGATTTTTAGGACTTGAAGCAAAAAGGAAGCAAAAAATATGGAATTTGGAGTCAAAATGGCGTTTTGAAGCAAAAAACGCAGTGCCAACGATGCCAACATGAACCACAGGTGTCCAGAATAGTAGGGGTGCCAATGTCCCTATATTGGGCATTGACAATGCTATTTGACAGAGTGTACAAAAATAAATTTAGACCACGAGCGCCGACGACACCATCGTGGTTGCCGATGGCACCAAGGTTGGTGCTGGGTGAAATTCTAGAAGATTTAATAAATTTGGACACTTTTTGAAGAGTTATTGCAGGCACCTCCTAGAGAACCAACATCGTGCTTTATTTAGAGTGAAAATTGCTAAAAAAAGTGGTAGTTAGAGGGGGCTGTAGTGTAATTGAATTTACTTGAGTGTTTTATTGTTTAGTGTGGTGAGTTTAAGTGTGATTTTCTCCTAAGAGTTATTAAGAGAGGGAGAGAAGTGAGAGATTTCTTCTTTCATACACCATTGAAGAGAAAATCAAGAGTCTTGCAAAGAGGAAAGAGCCCAAGAGAGGCTATAAGGGATTTGCTTCGAGAAAGAGTTTCAGATAAGTGTTGTTTGTTTATTATTGTTGTCTGAACTTTCTTTTATGTATGAAATTTGTCTTTTGTTGTATCATTCTCACAAAATCTGAGTAGTTTCCTTTATCTTTCTCCCTACTTTGAGATATGGCGAAATGAAGAGATAATTTGGATGTGCCAATTTTAAAATATAAAATAAATTGTGATGGTTTTTCAACTCCATTCTTAATTTACTTTTAGATTTGCCAATTGAATGGTTAAAATTTGTTGTGAAACATATGATCTAGGAAATGGAGTATGAGTTCTACAACAAAGTGAGAATCACATTCAATTCTATGAAGGAGTGTTTTGTTCATGGAATTTGGTGCAAATAAATAGGGAAATATATATTATTGGGCCAAGAATTGGAGATTTTAGGGTAACAAACTAAAAGTCTCAGTTTGGTCTTAGTGTTTAAGAACTAAAGCGAGAGTTAGCCTTCAGGGGAGGGGAAGTGGGAGCTCTAGAGTGGAGCCAGTATCCTCCCAGCCTAGCCACAAATTTAGAGACTAAACCTAAGATTAGTCAACGATTCTCTACAACATATGACTAAGGATAGAGAATTAAAATTGCTCCTATTTGGTACAATACAAATTCAAACCATTTATCTCTCTCATTTAACCAAAAACTCATTGTAGTGAGAAAGATGCTTTCTTATATTTGATAACTTCATCACAGAAACATAGTTTAGTAGTTATAGTTTAACTTTACTTTACAGCCTTGCTAGTAGTTGATAATTTAGTTCTGATAACACCTTAAACATTTGAAATTAGTATAGTAGAATTTCTTTGTTATTGTGAAATTCCTAATCTAAATTACCATCTAAAATTTAAACCTTCCCTGTGGGATCGATATTTGAGGCTTAAACAAAAAATCATGTATTACTTGATAATGATACGTATACTTGCGTAGAATCACAACATAAATTACTTCAATCTCTTATTAATAAATAATAAACCAAGTTTTTGGCATCACTGCAAAATAGAGTCATCTTCACCCAAAATAATACTGGGAGTGTCAGGCTGATGATATTAAACCAAGCACTTTATGGGAGGCAACTCATATGTATCGTTGTTAAGTTTATTTTCGAGTTTGTTTTGTTTGAAATATTTTACGTATATTTATGTTTAGGTCTTTTTGTAGTCTGTATATTTGATAAAACATTTAGAAACATCTTTATTTGACTAATTTTATGGAAAAATTGAGAATTTATTGGATCAAAATCGAAACGGCAAAAATTATGAAACTGACGCATGATGCACCACTTTCTAGAGCGTTGGAGCATGATGCGCCAGATCAGCGTATGATACGCCGCGGCTCTAAAAATATTTAAAACACATCAAATGGTAGTTTTTGGCAGTTTCTTCTTCATATAACTCCTAAAAATTAACTACAAACCATATTTTAGGGGGGAAAACTAAGGAAGAGTCACCACTTTTCAATTCCTATATCTTCCTACTATAAAAACTCCACTAGATTTGGAATTTTCAGCCGGAGAAAGTTCATCAATTTTGATACACAGAAATTACATGATTGTGTTCTAGTGAGGAAGAGGCTTATCAAAGAAAAGGGATTTGTGAATCGATGATTCGAAACACCGAATACCCGAGTATAAGAGACTATTGCGCAAAGGTGTTGGGAAGTGCTTTGCTACACTACTGCCGCTGTTGTTGTTCTTGTAGTAACAGAATTTTATGAAAATATTCATGGGAACAACCAAGTAATTATTTATGTGCAAGGTATGTTTGTACAATTCACCCCTTCAAGAATAAATGAGATGTTTATGATTGAAAATTTGTCTATCTGCAACTATGCACATGTTACCCCCACAAGAGAGAATATGAATGAACTCTACCGTGACCTTACAGATGAAGATGCAAATTGGGAGACCAGAGATGAATGAAATGTAAGTTTTCCTTCATCATTTTTAAATCCAGTATCAAAATACTGAAAATTCTTTATTGCATCAAAATTACTGCCTACCATGAAACTTAGTACAGTCACTAAGGAGAGTGTCATTCTAAACTACTGTATTAAAACTTAAAAACCTATTGATGTTGGAGCTATTATTATGAAATCACTTTTGGGTTTCATTGTGAATGGATCTGCAACTGGACTGGGAGATTCATCCACTATTTTCCTACTTTGCAGTCAATTGCAAGTACCTTATGAAAGTTGGGAAAAAGTGCTACTTCCTTGGAAGCCGATGGTTCTAAAAGTCTCCTGCAACTGTATTTGAATGTGAGATGAAAATGATATGAATGTACTTATGGATCAAGGATCTCAGAATTCATCCCTAGTTCAGCCTTACTACAATTCGAGTGTACTTTCAAAGAGGATCAAGAAGATATAAAAAGATGTGTAGAATCTCATGCACGTGATTGAGAATATTACTAAAATGCTGGATGATGCACCAAAAAATAAATGTATTTTTAGACCAATATTTTATACTCATTTTTGGTGATATTACGCTTTAAAAGACGTTATTTTTTATGTTTTGTTGCAGTTTGATGATTTTCTTGAAGCAAAAAGGAAGCAAAAAATTTGGAATTTGGAGTCAAAATGGCATTTTGAAGGAAAAACACAGTGCCAACGAAGCCAGCATGAACCACAGGTGTATAGAATAGTAGGGGTGCCAACATCCCTATATTGGGCACCGACAATGCTATTTGAAAGAGTGTACAAAATTAAATTTGGTCCACGGGCGCCGACGACACCATCGTGGTTGTCGACGGTGCCAAGGTTGGTGCTGGGTGAAATTCTAGAAGATTTGATAAATTTGGACACTTTTTGAAGAGTTATTGGAGGCACCTCTTAGAGAACCAAAATTATGCTTTATTTAGAGTGAAATTTACTCAAAACAAGTGGTAGTTATAGGGGGCTAGAGTGTAATTGAATTTACTTGAGTGTTTTATTGTTTAGTGTGGTGAGTTTAAGTGTGATTTTCTCTTAAGAGTTATTAAAAGAGGGAGAGAAGTGAGAGATTTCTTCTATCGTACTTCATTGAAGAGAAAATCAAGAGTCATGTAAAAAGGAAAGAGCCCAAGAGAGGCTACAAGGGATTTGCTTCGAGAAAGAGTTTCAGATAAGTGTTGTTTGTTTATTATTGTTGTCTGAACTTTCTTTTATATATGAAATTTGTGTTTTGTTGTATCATTCTCATGAAGTCTGAGTAGTTTCCTTTATCTCTCCCTACTTTGAGAAATGGTAAAATGAAGAGATAATTTGGATATGTCAATTTTAAAATATAAAATAAATTGTGATGGTTTTTCAACTCCATTCTTAATTTACTTTTTGATTTGCCAATTGAATTGTTAAAATCTGTTGTGAAACATATGATTTGGGAAATGGAGTATGAGTTCTACAACAAAGTGAGAATCAAATTCAATTCTATGAAGTAGTGTTTTGTTCATGGAATTTGGTGCAAATAAATAGGGAAATATATATTATTGGGCCAAGAATCAAAGATTTTAGGGTAAAAGACAAAGTCTGAATTCGGTCTTAGTGTTTAAGAACTAAAGCGAGAGTTAGCCTTCAGGGGAAGGGAAGTGGGAGCTCTAGAGTGGAGCCCGTATCCTCCCAGCCTAGTCACAAATTTAGAGACTAAACCTAAGATTAATCAACGATTCTCTATAACACTTGACTAAGGGTAGAGAATTAAAATTTCTCCTATTTGGCACAATACAAATTCAAACCATTTATCTCTCTCATTTAACCAAAAACTCATTGTAGTTGGAAAGTTGCTTTCTCATATTTGATAACTTCATCACAGAAACATAGTTTAGTAGTTATAGTTTAACTTTACTTTAAATTTTTGCTAGTAGTTGATAATTTAGTTCTGATAACACCTTAAACATTTGAAATTAGTATAGTAGAATTTCTTTGTTATTGTGAAATTCCTAATTTAATTTACCATCTAAAATTTGAACCTTCCCTGTGGGATCGATATTTGAGGCTTAAACAAAAAATCCTGTATTACTTGATAATGATACGTATACTTGCATAGAATCACAACATAAATTACTTCAATTTCTTATTAATAAATAACAAACCAAGTTTTTGGCATTGCTGCAAAACGGAGTCATCTTCATTAATTTTACACAACTATAATTTTTGGGATCAAGTTTTTGGCACCGTTGCCGGAGAATTTAACAATAAATTAAATATATTTGGTAAATTAGGAAATTTAGCAATAAATATATTAAAAAAAAATTAAAAAATCATTTAAGAGTTATTTTAAGAAATTTTTCTTTGCTTATTATATTTGTTTATGTGTGTATTGGATCTGAAGGTTTAGTACCTTACAATTCAGAATTAGAACGTACTATTAGAAAAGTTCAAAAATAATAATAATAAATTAGAAATTTAAATGAAATGACTAATAATTAGATTATCAAGTAACTGAAAATAGACAAAGACTTTAAAAGATTATGCTAATCCCACAGCAGATGAGCTTCACTTGACTATTCAAAATCCTGATGTTACTGCTAATTCATTTGAGCTTAAACTTGATATTATCCAAATGGTACAAAAAGGATTAGTTTAGAGGAACACCTACTAAAGATCCTAACTTACATATTGTTGTTTTCTTGAAATATGTGCTACTTTTAAATATGATGGAGTGTTTAATGATGTTTTCAGGCTTATACTTCTTTCTTTTTCATTAAGGGATAAAGCTAAAGCTTGGTTAAATTTTTTAGCACCTGGATCTATCAAAACTTGGGGAGAACTATCACAAAAATTTTTGGCAAAATATTTTCCACCCTCGAAAACTGCTAAGCATAGAAATGATATTACATCTTTTTGTCAGTTCGAAGAGGAATTGATATATGAAGCCTAAGAAAGATTTAAAATTCTCCTTAGGAAATGTCCACACCATGCTTTACTAGATTGGTTAATAATTTAAATTTTTTACAATGGATTAGTAGGCTCACTTAGATCTATTGCAGATGCTGCTGCAAATGGATCATTAATGTCAAACCTTCTGATGAAGCATATTCTTTAATAGAGAAAATGACTATTAATAATTTTCAATGGCCCTCTAAATGGTGTAACTCTTCAGTTAGCTGATCGATCAATGACTTATCCTATTGAAGTTATAAAAGTTGTATTAGTGAAAGTGGATAAATTTATTTTTCCTGTAGACTTTTTTGTATTAGATATGGAGGAAGATAAAGAGATTCCTATTATTTTGGGGAGACCATTTCTTGCTACAGGGAGAGCTATGATAGATGTGCAAAAAGAAAAATTAATAATGAGAGTCAATGATTAAGAAGTAATGTTTTATATAGCAAAAGCTATAAAATATCCTGTGATAGAAAAAGATAATGAATGTTTAAGAATGGAAGTTACTGATTATCTAAGTAATGAGCAATTTAAGGGAATGTTTGAAGAAAAATTAAGGCAAGAAGAGTATTTTGAGAATGAGAATGAAATAAAAGAAGAGAATTTAGATTATTTTCAAGATAAATTTGAAACTTTAAACCATTTGAAAAATGATAATAAAAATCTTATTCCTTCAAGTATTAAACCACCTGAACTTGAACTGAAAGTATTACCTGCCATTTAAAATATGTGTTTTTAGGAGATTCATCTACATTGCTTATTATTACATCTTTTGATTTAACTGAAATTCAAGAACAAAAATTAGTGGAAATTTTGAAAAGATATAAAAAAGGCACTTGGATGGACTTTAGCAGATAATAAAGGAATCTGTCCTTCAATTTGTATGCACAAAATTCTATTAGATGAAAAATATGAACCAAAAGCTGATCCTCAAAGGAGATTAAACCCAATAACAAAAGAAGTTGTTAAAAAATAAATCATAAAATGGTTAGATGCTGGAATTATATATTCTATTTCAGACATATGCTAGAATTATTAATAAGTTCGATTCACTATGCTCCAAAGATAGATTGGTTGGAATCAAATATTACTACTTTCTAGTCGGATATACCGGGTATCACCAAATTCTGATTACTCCTGAGGATTAAGAGAAAAAAACAATTACAAGACCTTATAGAACATTTGCTTTTCGTAAAATGCCTTTTGGACCGTGTAACACACATCCGACATTTCAAAGATGTCTGATGTCAATTTTTAATAATTTAATTGAACGTGGAATGGAAGTAATTATGGATGATTTTTCTGTATTTGGAACTTCATTTGAATTATGTTTAAATAAATTAGAAAAAGTTCTGGAATTATGTGAAAAAATTAACTTAGTACTAAATTAGGGAAAATGCCAATTTATGGTCATAGGAGGAATTGTACTTGGACATAAAATTTCTAAAAAATGGCATGGAAGTAGATCCAACAAAAATTTAAGTTATTGAAAAATTATTGCCTCCTACCACAGTTAGAGAGGTGAGAAGCTTTCTAGGACATGCTGGTTTCTACTGGCGTTATATAAAAGATTTTTCAAAAATTACTAAGCCATTATGCCAAATTTTAGAAAAGGATATAAAATTTAATTTTAATGATGAACACATAAAAGCATTTGAGCTATTGAAAGAAAAATTAATCACTGCTCCTATAATAGTTCCACTTGATTGGGAGAAACCATTTGAAATAATGTGTGATGTTATTGATCATGCTATTGGAGCTGTTTTAGGACAATGATATAACAAGGGTTTTAAAGTTATATATTATTCTAGTAAAAATTTAAATGATTCTCAAATTAATTACACCACTACTGAAAGAGAGTTATTAGCTATTGTTTATGCCTTTGATAAGTTTAAACCTTATTTAATTAGAGCCAAATATATAGTGCATACAGATCATTCTGCTATCAAATATTTGATGCAAAAGAAGGATGTTAAACAAAGATTAATTAGATGGATACTTCTGCCACAAAAGTTTGATTTTGTGGTAGTAAATAGAAAGGGAAATGATAATCAAATAGCTGATAATTTTTCTAGACTAGAACAAGAAATATTAACTAATTTCTCAAATGAAATTTCGGAAACTTTCCCGGATGAACAATTGTATAATATTGATATAAAGAAGATACCATGATATGCCGATATAGTAAATCATATTATGAGAGATATTATACCACCAGATGTTAGGAATCAAAAATTAATGAAATTTATTCATGATTCAAAATTCTATTTTTGGGATGAACCATATTTATATAAACATAATGTAAAGATTAAATCATTAGAAGATGTGTGCCTTACAAAGAAACTAAACAAATAATTTAACGATGTCATGATTTCGAATTTAGATGACATTTTGGAACTAGTAGAATTGCAATTGCAAGCAGATTTTATTGGCCTACTCTTTTTAGAGATGTTAATGAATATATTAAAACATTCTATCGCAATCAACGACTAGGAAATATTTCTAGAAAAAAATGAAATGCCTCTAAATTACACATGAAAAGTTGAAATTTTAATCTGGGGATTAGATTTTATGCGACCATTTATGACTTCATTCAAAAATGTATATATATTGCTTGCTGTTGTCTATATGTCCAAATGGATAGAAGTTATCTCTGTAGCTAAATATGATGCTCAAAATGTTTCTAAATTTTTAAATAAATATATTTTTACAAGATATGGAGTGCCGAGAGTGATTATTACAGATGGATGATCCCATTTTAGGAATAGGAGGATTGAGAAATTGGTTAGAAAATATAATATTATGCATAGATTCTCTACTGCTTATCATCCCCATATTAGCGACTGACAGAGGATCAAATCGTAAAATAAAGTGAATCATAGAAAAAGATTTAAATCCTTATAAATTGGATTGGTCTGCTAGATTGGATAATACATTATGGGCATCCAGAACTGCCTATAAGACTCTTATTGGAATTTCCCTGTATAGACTTATTTTTGGTAAAACATGCTACTTACTAGTAGAATTGGAACATAAAGCATTTAGGGCTATTAAGGAATTTAATTTTAATCTAAAGGACGCTGGTGAGAAAAGATTGTTGCAATTCAATGAACTTGAGGAGATTAGAAATGAAGCATATGATGATGCAAAAATCTATAAAGAAAAAAATGAAAATATGGAATGATTGAAAGATTATAAAAAAGAAATTTGGACATGGACAAGAGGTTCTACTATATAATAATTGATTGAGATTATTTCCATGAAAACTGAAATCTAGATGGTTAGGACCATTCATTGTGATTAAATTTTATCATTATGAAACTGTAGTTATTAAAGATCCTAAAATTGGAAAAATATTTAAAGTTATGGGCATCAATTAAAACATTATTAAAAAAGGTGCATGCCACAATTTAAAGAAATTTTAATGTTGAGTCATCCGAATTAAATAATGGTACGTCGGGCTGACGACTTTAAACCAAAAACTTTTTGGGAGGCACCCCATTTATATACATACATACATATATATATATATATATATATACATATATATATATATATA
>JXCR01012749.1:29143-66917 GCA_002079205.1 Phalaenopsis hybrid cultivar | reverse complement strand
CTGCCAAAAATTTTTATCAGGCTTTCTTCTGTCAATTTTGATGCTGGCAATTTTTGTTACAGAATTGGCATGAAGAATATTTGAGAGTTTAAGTAAAGACCAATCATCATCCACCCAGCAGTCAGCCACCTTGAGATCAGTGTTAGGGGAACTACAGATAGGGGACAACCAATCTTTAGGGCACCAATTATCAAGCCAGAAATTTATATCTCCTTTCCCCAAGTCCCAAATGAAAAGGTTTTCAGCAGAATGTCTTATGTTCAACATCTTTCCCCATATTTTGGAATCCCCTATCTTTCTTTCAATATATGTGGGGTGCTGGTCTCTACAATATTTTCCCTTCATGAAAATATCCCACAAAGAAGTTTGAGCTCTGAAATTAATCCAAAGTTTGCATAAGTTGATTTGGAAGAGTTGATTAATACCCTTGAAGCCAATACCCCCAGCCAGCTAGGGTTTAGCCACTTTTTGCCAAGAAGCCCAATGCATTTGTTGCCTCTGTCCAGACCATAAAAATCTGTTAAAAGCCGTTTCAAGCTGAATTTGGGTGCTTTTTTTTATATTTGTCATCTGCGGAATATAAGAGGGAAAAGTAGTTAGAATGCTTTTCAGCAGTGTAATTCTACCCCCATTTGAAAGAAAGGAATGAGTCCACCTATGAAGGTAGGTAGTGGTCTTATTTATGACTTCCTTAAATTGAATTTGTCTAGTTCTTTTAATAAGAAGCATGACCCCCAAATACTTGACTGGAAGCTCGGAGTTTGAGAAACCTATATAGCTAGAAGCCCATTGTTTGCAATTTGGAGTTGCTTGTCTATTAAAAATCAGTAGGCACTTCTCAGGACTGAAACACATACCAGAGTGTGTTTTGAACTTTTGAAGAGCCTGATACACTTTCCTTATAGCATTCTTGTGAGCTCTAGAGAATACCATGATGTCATCAACATAGAGCGAGTAGGTGATGGCAATGTTAGATCTAAGATGATAAATAGTGTAGTTTTGGTTTAACAGAAATTCATCCAGCATTCTAGATAAATAGTCAATTGCAATAATGAACATAGTGGGGGATAAGGGGTCCCCTTGCTTCAAACCTCTGGATGCAATGAAGGACCCCCAACCTTTGCCATTTTGAGAATAGAGTGATTATTATTGTGAAGCCATCTGTGAATGAACTGGTAGAAGTTTATGTTGAAACCTCTAGCTGTAAGAACATCCATAATGAATCACCAACTGATAGTATCATAGGCCTTTTGCAAATCAAACATGTAGATCAAATTGCCACCTCTACAAGTCTTATTCAGATCATTTTGAAGTTCCTGTGCCAAAAGAGTGTTGTCAATAATAGATCTCCACTTCACAAAGGCAGTCTGATTGGGTTTAATGATGTGTTCAAGATGAGGTTGGAGCCTATTTACAATGATTTTGTTGATCACTTTGTTGATTACAGTGGCTAGACAAATAGGTATGAAGTGATTCCAGGTGGTTTGTATCTCAGATTTGGGGATCAACACAAAAGTAGAAGCACTAAAGTAATGTGGGAGATTATTTCCTTGGAAAAAACTAGACACAACAGCTATCACCTCAGGTTTAATAATGTCCTAAGATTTCTTATAAAACTCAGCTGTGAATCCATCATGACCAGCTGCTTTGTTGCTATCAATAGAATTCATAGCCTCCCAAATCTCCTTTTCACCAGGGATGTCAGCAAGTTTTAAATTAGCAGTGAAATAATCTGGTTCAATAAAGATTTTGTGATTGTGCTCTTGGTTCAACAGATTTTTGAAATAGCTTACAATATCACTAGCTATTTCAACATTCTCATGAAGCCAATTCCCCTCAAAAGTCTCAATAGCATGAATAGTATTGCATTACCTTTTGTATTTTATGTAAGCATGGTAAAATTTGGTGTTTCTGTCCCCCTCCTTGAAGATGTTCATAGCAGCTTTTTTCTTCAGAAATTGGTCTTGATAATCAATAGCAGTAAGAAGTTTATTTTGGACAGTGAACAATTCCTTTTCCTCAACTATTGCCTCCTATTCATTTTGCTCCAGTCTTATAACTTCCTCCTCTAGCTCTTGCACTTTAGTAAGGACATTCCCAAATGCCCCCCAACTCCAACTCCTCAGAGCTTTAGCAATTTTAATTTACAATAAACTGAGTTTAATGAGTGGGTCAGTGTGTGAAATTCCATTCCAAAGGTTGGCATTGTAAGAGTTGTAGGAAGGATGGGAAGACCACATGTTCAGATATCTAAATGGGGAAGGGGAAGATGTGTTATCTGAGGAGGTGATGCTAATAAGGATAGGTCTGTGGTCAGAACCAACAAGACTGAGATGAGTTACAAAAGTGAGAAGGAAATGGTTGTACCAGTTGTCAGTGACCAAACATCTATCAAGTCTTTCCCAAAATTTTCCCCTCTTCCAAGTCAAAGCAGGTCCCTTGAAGCCCAAATCAAACAGCCCAGCACTATGCATATTATCATTAAAAGTATTCATTTTAGCATGGTTAGGAGCTCTACCCCAAATTTTTTCAGTAGGAGAAGTAATGCAGTTAAAGTCTCCCCTTACAATCTAGGGGGAGTCCATTAGCTGGCTGATATTCAACAAGCAACTCCGAAGCTCCTTTCTGGCTTCCTTAGTACAACCTTCATAAATGAAAGTAGCATATCCCAAATGTCCATTTATATTGAACTTGAAATGGAAAAATAGTTGATGATTAACAATGATGTTCCATCTGATTTCCTTTCTACATAAAATCCAAATTTTATTATTGGTATTGGCAAAATTAATGGAACCAGGAAACTTCTTGATAAGCTTTTGATGGTTCTTGTGAACCATAGGCTCAAGAATCACAATGCACCAAAGTTTATATTTATATTTTAAATGTAAAACTCTTTTAAGAGAAAGGGGATTGGTTATTACCCTAATGTTCCAGGAAAGGATATTAATCATTTGATGGATGGATTTGGAGGGATGGTTGTGATCTTGATCTGGTCATGCCTCTGTGATGGTGGGGAGAACAAATCTTAGTTCTGGCTTTTCTCAATACCTGCTTTAAGCTTCCCTATTGTAGTTTTTGTACTTCAATTTTTTGTTTTCTTTTCATCCTAGCTGTTTGGACCTGCTAATCATCTTCAATAGCCTATTGAATACCAGCAATAACCTGTTCCTTAAGAGCCATGCCATGAATGTCTATCTGTCCTTCCTCATGAGGGGAAGTTGAAGGAGTGATTATAGTAATTTCATGGATTTCCTTTCTAACTATATTGATTGGAGAAGTCACCGTGTTTCTGTTTATGGGGGAATCTTCTAATGGCTCACCTAAAGGATCCTCTGATGAAGAGTTTACATTGATGGTTGGGAGTGTTTCCTCAATCCTTTGGGTGGTATCTTTCATGTTATGCAGATGTGTTTCTTCAGAAATGTTTTCCTTAGCATTCAATGAGGTTTTTCCTGTTTCCCTATGATCCCTGCCAGCATTTCTTTTAGTTGGTGGATGTAATCTGTAGCACTTTTCCACTGTGTGGCCAAACATTTTGCAATGTTGGCAATAGTAGGGTTTTTGTTCAGGGACAATGTCCTGCCAAAATCCTTCAGTATCTGAGCCAATCCAGATTCTTTTCAATTCAGGGAGGGTGATGTCTCTCTCAACTTGTATTCTAGCCAGTGCTGGCCTGGCTTTATTATAAGTAGGGGCATCCACTTTCAAAGGTGTGCCCAAAGCTCTTCCTAAGTTGAACAAGGCATTCAACTTAAAGAAAGGAAGTGGAAGACATGGAAACTTGTACCAAAGAGGAACCACAGGTGGTTCTTTACTTGGATCAAAGTCAGTAGTCCACTTAACAATTTTCATAGTAGCTCCAGCAATAATTACTGATTACTTTGCAAAAAGTCTTGCATAATCTTCTTCAACAGCTAATTGGATTAGCAGGTGCCTCCCATCCAACAACCCTATCTTCCAATTTCCAATAAATTTTAGAGATTCAAAAAAATTTCTAACCCGCTCCATTTTCGGATGTCCCAACTGAAATTTCCCTACTAAGGTAAATTTTACTTCCTCTTTAAGAGAGGTTATCTCTCTATTTGTGAGGAACACAACAGTCTCCCCCTCCTTGGATCCAAGTGGGTGGATGCAAGGACTACTTTCTTTACCTGCAGCAATATCATGAAATTCCTGAGGGAATGCCAAGTGGTCAAAATCCTGTAGAACATTAGTAGTTCTTCCAACAACCCCAGCATAAGTTGCTTTGGTCCATTGAGAGTCATTAGCTATGTCAATAGGTGTAGTCATAGTAGAGACTCCACCAGAAATAGGAGAAATCCCACCCAGCAGCAGTCAAAGAGGTAGTGCAGTATCCAGGGGGCACCAACCAGTGAAAACCACCAGTCAGGCACCAATGAACCAAAGACAAGACTGTCTTCCACTATTAGGCATCAAAAAGGAAAGAAAGGGGGGAAGAAACTCCAACAGCTAAAAGAGCAGCCAGAGAGGAATCCAATGGAATAGTAACACCAAAGACACTCACAAGAGTGTCTCCACCACCACCTGGAAGAAGACCTTGAAGGAAGGTAGCCACCACAAGCCACCAATTCTGAGTTCCCCTTCAGCCAGCAGCCTCCAAACATCATCCTTTCAGAAACCCTAGTAGAGCACCAACTTCCTCAGCCGCCAACATCCACAATATATATATATATATATATTTGATTACTTAAATTTCATCAATACATCCAAAGAGTGGTTTACAGCTGGGAGAAGAGAGAGTAAAAGGCAACATCAAAATGTAAAGCATGTTAAAATAAATACAAGACATGACTATACTAGAAAAGAAAGAAAACAACTAGCTCTTAGCAATTCTGAGGTAAGGTATTTGTAATTTATCCCCCTTTATCAGGTCAGTCAGAATGTGTGTAGGATTAGTAGCAATAGTTACTCTTTGGGATTTAACACCTTCAATAGCTAGACAATTAGATGGTTTGTTTCCCTCCCTGTAGTTAAAACAATAGTTGAATTGTATCTCCTTGGTGATATGTTTTATCTTAAGAATCCACTGTTGGATATGCCATGGGGGTACAACTATACCTGTATTGTACTCAATCAACGTTGAGGAATCAACCTCAGCTTGTAGTGGTGTTCACCTGTTTATGGCAGCCATTTTGATGGCCAAGTAAAGGGAAAATGTCTCAACTTCCAGAGCAACTTCAAAAATAATTGGAGCTTAGAAGAACATAATGCATCCGCCTTTATAATCTCCGAACACCCCTTTTATTCCTCCTGTGTGGGCTGAAAAGCTTCCATTAGTGTTTACTTTAAGGTGGGGATATTGAGGTTTTTTCCAATAAACTTTAATAACTTTTCTGCAATTCTGATCAATGCTTTGGTTCATTTTAAGGATATTTGGAAACTCCTTCCAAATGATCAGCTTTTTGATATAAGCAAGACAATTTGCCTCCACTGTTGCAGTAGTCACATTATGCTCTTCATGCTTGTTTTTATTCCTTTCATTCCAAATGAACCAGGCAGTGATGCAAGGGATAGCACAAAGTTTGAGTCTTTGCCAATCTAACTAGCACTTCTTTAGTTGTTCCCACCCCAAGTTAATAGTATTGATGTGGAAATTAGTTATCAAGGAGCTCCAAACCTTCCTGGAGAAGTCACATTGGAAAAACAGATGAGTAGATGTCTCTTCACTGTCTGGCAGAGATTGCATTTTGAAGGCCCCTTCAAGCCCTTTAACTTGAGAATTTCATCTGTAGGTATTAAGTTATTTAGCACTCTCCAAGAGAAGAATGCCATAGAGGGGGTTAGGAATTTGTTCCATAAATTATCTCCCCAAGAAGTTTGCTCCCAGGTGAACAATTGATTATAAATAGCTTGGGTCACACTTTGAGTGGAGTTAGCTTTAATAATCACCCTATCTTTGTTATTTCTATCAAATTGGATTTTAGATATCTTCCTCATAGAGTTTTCAATAACAACATTTAGGAGAATTTCCTTTGACCAAGTCTGCCCTTCCCAACAATCCTTCACCATGAGGTTCTTTTCCAAATAATCATCCAGGGGTTCAATTGTATTCTCTGGGCAGCATTTATCCTGCTAAAAGTTGATGTTTCCTTGTCCCATCTCCCAAATGTATAAATTTTCAGCTTGTTCCTTCATTTTCAACATCTGTTTCCAGGTCTTAGAATCCCCAAGTTTGGCCCTCACTTGGTTAGGGTGATCAGTTCTGCAATATTTGGAGTGCATGAAATTTGCCCAGAGGTTGTCATTCTGTCTGAACTTCAGCCAAAGGTTTCACATGCTAATTTGGTGTAGCTGTTGAAATCCCTTGAAGCCTAAACCTCCAGTATAAAGAGGTTTGGCAGCTTTCTGCCAGCTGGCCCAGATCATTTGTTTCCTTTGTCCAACCCACAAGAATCTGTTGAAGGTTCTTTCTAACATGAGTTGAGTGTTTTTCTTCATCACAACCACTTGTAAGTTTTATAGGGGGAAGGTGGTTAAGATGCTATTCAGTAAGGTTATTCTGCTTGCATTAGACAGGAAGGAATTTGTCCACCCTTGGAGGGTAGCAATGGTTTTGTCTACAATCTCATTGAAGTGTATTTTTTGTATCTTCCCTTAGTAAGATATACCCCCAAGTATTTGAAGGGGGTATCCATGGCTTTGAAACCAATGAGCTCTAAAGTCCATTGTTTGCAGGCAGTGGAATAATTCTTGTTGAAGAGGATGTGGCTTTTATCTTTGTTCACTTCAAGGCTAGAATCTTGCTGGAATTTTTGCATATCAGCATACAGGTTTTTTATAGCATTTTTAATAGCTCTATAGAAGATTAGGATGTCACCAGCATAAATAAGGTGGCTAATGTCTTGTTTGGATCTGTTGATATATATGTTGTATTCTTTTCTGTTCCCTAGTTTATCTATAATTTTTGACAGGTAATCCAGAGCCAATATGAAAATGGTTGGAGATAAGGGATCCCCTTGTCTCAATCCCCTATTAGCCTTGAAAAAACCATGGGTTTCACCATTAATTAAAACAATGTTAAAATTTCCTTCAAGCCATCTTTAGATGATTTTGCAGGAGTCTTTTGTAAATCCCCTAGCCTTCATAGTCTCCATGATGAAGTTCCAATTCATCATATCGAAAGCCTTTTTCAGATCCAATTTAAATATCATGTTTCCCCCTCGCAAGGTTTATCTAAATCCAATAGAAGCTCCTGGGCAATCATAATATTATCCCCTATGTTTCTCCCTTTCACAAAGGCTACTTGTTTGGGACTAATGAGATGTTGAAAAATGGGTTGAATTCTGAAACCAAAATTTTGCTAATGATCTTACTAACAATGTTGGTGAGGCTAATGGTTTTGTAGTTACTCCAATAATCTTTTAGTGAGGATTTGGGGACAAAGATAATGGTGGCAATGTTGAAATAGTCAGGTAAAGGTTGTCCCTTGAAATGGTGCTGGATAGGTTCAACAATTTGTACCTTGATGACTTCTTATTGACCTCACTTTTGGTTGAGGTTCAGTTTTTCCTCTTTAGTAGCCTAAGGTCTAGCCATAGTGACCTCATTTTTGGTTGAGGTTTAGTTTTTCCTCTTTAGTAGCCTAAGGTCTAGCCATAGGACCTCACTTTTGGTTGAGGTTTAGTTTTTCCCTTTTAGTAGCCTAAGGTCTAGCCATAAGATTTTCTTATTGCCTATTCTTAGAAAACTAGATCTGGGTGTGCTTGCCCAACACACCCCACCTATTGGGGGTCCATTTATTGACCTCACTTTTGGTTGAGGTCTCCTCTTTAGTAGCCTAAGGTCTAGCCATAGGACTTTCCTATTGACTATTCTTAGAAAACTATCTTTAGTAGCCTAAGGTCTAGCCATAGGACTTTCCTATTGACTATTCTTAGAAAAATAGACTTTAGTAGCCTAAGGTCTAGCCATAGGATTTTCCTATTGACTATTCTTAGAAAACTAGAAAAAGTTAGTAGCCTAAGGTCTAGCCATAGGATTTTCCTATTGACTATTCTTAGAAAACTAGACATGAAGCCTAAGGTCTAGCCATAGGACTTTCCTATTGACTATTCTTAGAAAACTAGAAAAGGCACCATCTATTGGGGGTCCATTTGTTGACCTCACTTTTGGTTGAGGTTTATTTTTTCCTCTTTAGTAGCCTAATGGGGGTCCATTTGTTGACCTCACTTTTGGTTGAGGTTTAGTTCTTCCTTTTTAGTAGCCTAAGGCATAGGACTTTCCTATTGACTATTCTTAGAAAACTAGAAAAGGCACCCTCACCATTAGAAATCCCTAGGATTTTCCTATTGACTATTCTTAGAAAACTAGACATGGAACCCTCACCATTAGAAATTCCAAACTCTTCTTTACTCAGTNAGGATTTTCCTATTGACTATTCTTAGAAAACTAGACATGGAACCCTCACCATTAGAAATTCTACCCTCTTCTTTACTCAACTTGAAGTGCCACATGTTGGTCTCAACCTCTAGCATTTAGTAAGTGGGATCACTATGGGGGAAACTCAAGATGAGTCACCCTTAGGACTGTTGGACCTTAAGGTTAACCCTAGGTGTTGGTCTGGAGCTAAGGCACTCACTACAATCATATACATCCACATTCACTCACAACCCTAAACTCAAATTTCTAGCTTAGATCCCATGACCTTTTGGGATGCTCATGTAGATGGTCCCCTAAACCTACTAGCCCTAGGGTTATGGTTTGGCTAAGACAACTATGTAGAGGACCCAAAATAGGGTTTCCATTGGTCCATGGCTTGTTGGTGATGATTGGTACCTCAAATCTACCAAAATACCCATCTTGGCCTTTTATCCATAAAACACCCCAAATTACCAAAATACCCCTCTTGGACCCAAAATTCCAAAATTTTCCAGAAAATCCCAATAAATCCCAAAGATTCCCAATTTCATTTCTCTTAACTACCACATGATCAAATTTGGCCAATTTGGCCATCTTTAACCAAAACCCCCAAATTTGCCTTTAACGGCCCAAATTCCCCAAACTCATATCAAATGTCCATCAATTTGACCTCAATTTCAATTATAAACTCAAATCCAATTTTGATATGATCAAATTAAACCAAATCCAAGCTCAATTGGTCCATGATTTGAACCCAATCTTGAGTTAGGTTAAAGCCCCAATTTACACCCATATGACCTAATCTCACCAAATTGAACCCATAGCCTAGTCAATTGGCCCCAATTAATGTTGTAAAATCTTGATAACATTCTTATACATCAAAATAAACCATAAATTGACCTTGGTGAAGCCTCATATCCATTTGATTTTGGCATAAATCCAAAATTCCCAACTTTAGCACCAAATTGGCTAAGTCCCCAAATTTAACCCATNAGCCCTAAGGCTATGGTTTAGCTGAGACCACTATGTAGAGGACCCAAAATGGGGTTTCCATTAGTCCGTGGCTTGTTGGTGATGATTGGTATTTCAAATCTACCAAAATACCCATCTTGGCCTTTTTGCCCTTAAACACCCCCAAATAACCAAAATACCCCTCCATACCTCAAAATCCCAAAAATTCCAAAAATTCATAGAAAATCCCAATAAATTCAAAATATTCCCAATTTCATTTCTCTCAACTACCACATGACCCAATTTGTCCAATTTGACCATCTTTAATCAAAATCCCCAAATTGCCCTTTAAAGACCCAAATTTCCCCAAATCCAACTCAGAGGTCCATCAATTTGATCTCAATTGACCCCAATTCCAATCCTAAATTTAAATTAAATTTTTATATGACCAAAATAAACCAAATCTAAGCTTAATTGGTCCATGATTTGAGCCAAATTTTGATTTAGGTCAAAACCCCAATTTTGACCATATGACCTATTCTCACCAAATTGAACACATAGCCTAGTCAATTGGCCTCAATTAATATTGAAAAACTTTTATACATTCATATACATCAAATTAAACCATAAATTTACCTTTCTGAAGTCTAAAATCCATTTGATTTTGGCCTACATCAAAAATTCCCAAATTTAGCTCCAAATTGGCCAAGTCCCCAAATTTCACCCAATTGATTTCCTTAACCTCCAAATTGACATCCAATTCATGTTGAAAAATCTTCATGAGGTTCGTATTGACCACTTACAACAATAAATTTGGACTTAGCCCAAGGCTAACCCAAGCTAGACCCAAGCCTAGCCCAACATGACCAAATTTATTAAAGTTCAAAATTCCCTCAAATTGACCCTTCAATTGAGCTCAAAACTACTTTCATCCTTCACCAAAGTTGTTCCTTATGATCATCTACAACAAATGCAATAATTAGTTGGGCCAATTAACATAGCTAACCTAGCCCAAACCCAAGTTTTGGTCATTTTCACCCACTTGGACCCATGCACTAAATGTGATCTAACCACCCTAAAGTCACCAAATTAACTCCACCACAGCCATTAGTTGGACTTAGTGACCATTCCAAACAGCATGAAACCACCTAAATCAAGCCATGGACCAAAGGTCCCCCAAATTAAGGGATCTTATTTCCAAAAATGAACATGCTTAGCCTAAATCAAGCCATGGACCAAAGGTCCCCCAAATTAAGGGTTCTTATTTCCAAAAATGCACGTGCTTAAGATATCTTTCCCAAAATCCAAGCACATTTGCATTAAATTGTTGTGATGGATTCCTCTGGGTTCCCTGAGCTCCTAGCCACCTACCCCTGGACAGCCGGCAACATTTGCATTAAATTGTTGTGATGGATTCCTCTAGGTTCCCTGAGCTCCTAGCCACCTCCCACTAGTCGGATGGCCAGCATAGTGGTTGGAAAAACCCAAAACTGAGAGCCACTCCCATGGTACCTCACCCAAATCAAACCTAGAGGCCAGGTCATCCAAATCAAATTGAAGAGCTCCTCCCACCTAAGCACCACAATGCACCCAAACTTATGCCTTGAGAGCCACCCCATGGCCATTTTTATTTAAAATCACCCCTAAGCACCACAATGCACCCAAACATTTGCCCTGAGAGCCACCCCATGACCATTTTTATAAGAACTCACCTCCACGGCCATGGGAGGTCAATGCACCTAAACTTATGCCCTGAGAGCCACCCCATGGCCATTTTTATAAAAACTCACCTCACACGGCCATGGGAGCTGTGCTGAAATTTTCCTAGAGAGGCCTCTCCAACTCCACACAGAGCTTCCCTATGATCCCCTCAGTGCATTCCGACCATTTTCCCTCACCCATTCCCATTATCGGAGCTCAATTTTAAGCTTGAAACCTTGTCGAAAACCAGGACAGAACCCAGTACACCTCCACAGTTCATCAAACTCAAATTAACTTCACCCACACCTTCACAAGAGTGAAAGAGGCCAAAGCCCCATCAAATCCCCCTCTTACAAAGCCTCTATCATAGTTCTATACCAACACCCAAATCTGGTCGTGATCGAATTCATACGTAGGCCTTACTCCAAGATCAGGGACTCAATCCCTAGCCTCCTTGGACCCCAACAAACGTGCCAAGCACCTCTGATTGAAGCCTCCATTCTTAGAGCAAAGGTATAAAACTTCTCTTCCTCCCGAGCTCATTTCAATTCTCCATTTAATTAGGCTTGATTTAATTGCATGATTACCGTATAAATAAGTTCCTCTCACTTAGAAAAGTCCATAGGATCAAACCTGAGGTGATTTGGTTGAGTCTAGGCTGAGATCTTAGGGTTTGAGTGTGGATGGTCACGAGATCATTCTATCGGGGACGATGACGGGGAGCCCTCTGATCAAGCGTGTATCAAATGGATGAGGGAGATCGAGCCGGACAGCTCTTCGGACATAAATAGTGGGCCGAGTCAGCAAGCTACGTGGACGGCGGCGTCCAACCAGAGCGCGCCACGCATGCCTTCAGAGCCGTCGTAGGTTGAGGTGGCACGCCTTAAATAGATAAATAGGGCTTTTCTTATTTATTTAAATACCCTTAACTTAGAAAATTCATAATTAAATAGATAAATAGGGCTTTTTCTTATTTATTTAAATACCCTTAACTTAGAAAATTCATAAATTAGATAAATAGGGCTTTTCTTATTTATTTAAATACCCTTAACTTAGAAAATTCATAACTTTGCGTAGAAAAATCACAATAGGGCTTTTTCTTATTTATTTAAATACCCTTAACTTAGAAAATTCATAACTTTGTGTAGGAAAATCACAAAATAAAATAAAAATACCCTCTTGCTCAGTGAACAGAGGAGAACAATGTGAAATAAATTTCAAGACCATATTATGCATATTTTATTTTTAATTAATTAAATACTGATTTAAATCATTTGATTCCCCATGCATATTGATACATCACCTTGATTTGAAATTTAAGTATGTTGTAGCCTCTGCCAAGGGTAACATCCTCTAATTTTTCTAAAGTTAGAAAAGGTTCCTATACAGAGATATATTTTTCAAGTTATTCCACATTATTTCTTCAAAATAATCATGGAAATTAGCATATTGATTAGGAAATCCTAAGAAAATTTTGGAAGGTCCACCATGACTAGAGAAACCTTTGGATATAATTTCATGGGTCAAGTCATTTAAAATGTACTTAAATTTTGCAAATACTAAATCAATAAGATGATTACCTTTAGAAAATATAAACATTTAAATAACTTGATTTTTTATCTCTACTATGATTTATGATCCAGAGAACTCATCATAAAAATTTCAAAATGTTTTGAGTTCATTTGATAACTTTAATTGATTTTTAAAGAAAACTACCACTTTTGACACTTAAATAATTTTAAAAAATCAAAATATAACTCAAAATATTATGAAACTTAGTTTTTTGAGTTCTCTGTGATCAAGGGTATTTATTAAAAATAAAATGATATTTAAAATAAAAACTTGATTTTTTAGCCTATTTTAAATATTTGAATAATTAAAAATCCATAAAAAATCACAAAAATAATAAAACCCATGGAAATGTTTTAAATTTATTCCTAATCACTTAAGAAAAATTACAATCTTTTTCCTGATTTCCTAAATAAAGATATTGAATTTCAAAGCTTAAAAATAATTTTTTTAAAACGCTAAAAATTAGTTTACACTAAAATAATCCCAATAAATCAAAGAAAAATCATAGAAATATAAATTTTGCTCCTCTAAGTTCTCTGACCTTAGAGAAATTTTTCAAAAATAGAAAACTTAATTTTCACCTTTTAAAATATTTTATTTATATTAAATAGCCCAAAAATTAAAATAATTCTAATAAATCACAAAGAATTCAAACAATTATGAAATTTGATCCAAAGGCTTATCTAGTCTATGTCTACCTCCAGTAAAATTTCAACACATTAGAATTTACCTTGGTCAAGTTAGGAATTTTCTTTGAAAAATCCTATTTTTGCATGAAAATAATTATATAAATTAAATTAAATTTTGAAAAATCATATTTTCTCCTCTGATGTCTTAATTAACCTATGAATGAGGTAGGATAAAAAATTCAAAGTCATTTGAATTGAATTTGACAAATTATGAAGTGTTAGAGTCTTAGCGACAAATGTGTAATTTTGGAAATTTAGCCTTAATTAAAATTTAGGCTTAAGTCAAGGAGGGGACGGGGAAACTCTGATCTTAATCAATTTTTTGATGCTTGAAACATAAGGGGTTAATTGATAGAAACCAATCTCACTTTCTTAATTAAGGTTAATAAATTTCTAAATTATTAAAATTTGGAAGTTTATTAAAATTAAATGATCGTGGACTTAGGGGTATGACTTTTGAAGCCAATAATTAATCAATTTAATACACCTATCTTGATTATCAAATAAAATCCAAATTATGAATCATGACCACTTAAAACTTAACCCTTTTCAAAACTAATTAAGACACTCACCTAGGCCTTAAGGGATTAGTGGTGACTTAGGCTAAATAAAAAATTAATCAAACAAGGATTAGAGAAATAAACATAATTAAATCAAACATCCTTAAAACACAACTAAGCCTAATTAGAATTAAAAATTTGGCTAAGTGTTTAAATTACACTAACTTACCTCTTTAAGGGTCTTCACCCACATAATTTTCAAATAAAATGATAAGTGATAATTAACCTATTCTTAGGGATAATTGAGACATCAATGTTCACTGAGTAATAAGGGTATTTACAGGATGAACCATTAAGCAACATAATAAGTTTAAATGGGCTCGAGCTTTTTCACCAGTTGGTGAGAGGGAGGCATGGACCTACTTCCCCCTCCTAACTTGTTGGATACCTTAGAGATATTAAACTTAATATTTTTTGCTCAATGAAATTGTCCTTAATTAAACTTTTAAGGACTCACCAAAATATGACATAGGGTTAAGAAAACCACCAGAACTTACTTTTCCTGCTCTTAAAAAACTGCCTTAACATGCATTTTAAGTTTCAGGTGGCAAAACGAGAAGACTCGCCAGGTACACTTCTACAGTTTTCAACGTTGTCCTTCTTGTGCTTTCATACTGTACTTTTATACCTGCAAATTTGCATGCTAAATAAGGATGTCACCCTGCATGAAAACTATAACCATCAAGATAGCTACATAACCATAACCAAAACCAAAATTAAAATCAACCAAGATAAAATCCACCGCCACATCATTCAAAATATAAAACAACTCAAAATTTAATAACAAACATCACACAAAACTACAACTTCAACTATATTAAGACATCTCTATTAGATGATCGGGAATCCCTCAGAGGAGGTAAACTACGATTGCTAACGAGGCTTCCCAGGATTTAAATAAAATCATGGAACTCATTAAGTTGAGTTTAGTAAGTTCATTTGGACTAAGTGGATCTAATAAAAAATAGTGGTGCCGGAATGAGGGAACCGTAGGTTCCTAACCGGTGTCACTCTAATCAACTTTAATGTGCCCTCATAAAATTTAAAGAACTATAACCATAGGGCCACCTGATTTGATATTATAACTTGACATGCTAGAAAACGCAAACTCGTCAAGGCAAACCATAGGGCTACCTGATTTGATATTATAACTTGACACACTAGATAACTCAAACTCGTCGCGGACTTCAACCATAGGGCCACCTGATTTGATATTATAACTTGACACAATAGATAACCCAGACTTATTGTGGCAAGCAACTTGGAGCTAGCATGGTGGGCAGCACGACCATCTTCAACAGCAAAACCTGTCTTCCCCAGGTAAACCAATCTTCCTTCCTTAGACTTAAACAAAAAATCCATAGGATTTCATGGTTTCCTTATGCAACGTAAATCCTCACCTTACCTTTAGGCCTTTGCATAGCCTTGGTATACAATATAAGTCCTAACTCATCTTAAAATTCTGAGGTTGTCATTTATCACAACCTAAATCCTCATATCTTTTAGGCTATTTGTGTGATTGTTTCACACGAATATAAGTCCTAAATAATAAAATTTGCAGGATGGAAACACTTAAACATTTCTCCTCAAAACTGAAGCCAAACATTAGGATAGCTTGGGAAGTCACTAAGGTTCTCCTAAAGACCTAAATATTTCTCCTCAAAACTGAAGCCAAACATTATGATAGCTTGGGAAGTCACCAGGGTTCTCCTCTTACTTCTCCTCAAAGTTGAAGCCAAACATTAAGATAGCTTGGGAAGTCACCGAGGTTCTCCTCTATTTCTTCTCAAAACTGAAGCCAAACATTAGGATAGCTTGGGAAGTCACCAGGGTTCTCCTCTGAACTCAAAACTAAAGCCAAACATTAGGATAGCTTGGGAAGTCACCAAGGTTCGCCTCTGGATCCCCGACATCCCCTAGTTCTTCTTCCTTTGGATTCTACAATAAAATATTCCAAATTTGAACCAATCTCCTTTCACACCTCTACGTTTGATTTCTTGGAAGATNCATCTTTCAGGCTATTTATGTGCTTGTTTCACAAAAATATAAGCCCTAACTAATAAAATTGGTAGGATAAAACACCTAAATATTTCTTCTCAAAGTTAAAGCCAAACATTAGGATATCTTGGGAAATCACCGAGGTTCTCGTCTGGATCCATGACATCCCCTAGTCCTTCTTCCTTTGGATTATACAAAAAAAATGTTTCAAATTTGAACTAATCCCCTTTCACACCTCTACGTCTGATGNTTGAGTTTAGTAAGTTCATTTGGACTAAGTGAATCCAATATAAAATAGTGATGTCGGAACGAGGGAACCGTAAGATCATAACTGGTGTATCCCTAATCAACTTTAACATGCCCCCATAAAATTTAAAGAACTTCAACCATAAGGCCACCTGATTTGACATAACTTTAATATGCCCTCTATAAAATTTAAAGAACTTCAACCATAAGGCCACCTGATTTGATATTATAACAATAGTGATGCTGGAACGAGGGAACTGTAGGATCCTAACCGGTGTCGCTCTAATCAACTTTAATACGCCCTCATAAAATTTAAAGAACTTCAACCATAGGGCCACTTGATTTGACATTATAACTTGACATACTAGAAAACTCAAACTCGTCACAGCAAGGAGCTAGCATGGTGGGCAGCACTGCCATCTTGAACAGCAAAACCTGTCTTCCCCAGCTAAACCAATCTTCCTTCCCTAGACTTAAACAACAAAGTCATAGGACTTTGAGGTTTCTTGCTTATGCAACGTAAGTCCTCAACTTATCTTTAGGCCTTTTTATATCCCTACTATATAATATAAGCCCTAACTCGTCTTAGGATTTTGAGGCTGTCGTTTGTCACGACCAAAATCCTCATATCTTCCAGGCTATTTGCGTGATCGTTTCATAAATGTAAGCCCTAACTAATAAAATTGGTAGGATGAAACACCTAAATATTTCTCCTCAAAATTGAAGCCAAACATTAGGATAGCTTCAAGCCCTAACTAATAAAATTTGCAGGATGAAACACTTAAAATATTTCTCCTCAAAACTGAAGACCTAACTAATAAAATTGGCAGAATGAAACACCTAAATATTTCTCCTCAAAACTGAAGCCAAACATTATGATAACTTGGGAAGTCATTAGGGTTTCCCTCTGGATCTATGACATCCCCTAGTTCTTCCTCCTTTGGACTCTACAATAAATTTGAACCAATCCCCTTTCACACCTCTACATCTNGGTTATTAAATCCCAAGAAAATTTTGGAAGGTCCACCATGACCAGAGAAACCTTTGAAAATAATTTCATGGAGAAGTCATTAAAACATCCTTAAATTTTCCAAATACTAAATCACTAAGATAATTAATTTTGGAAAATACAAACATTTGAATGACTTTATTTTATATCTCCACTGTGATTTATGATCCAGAGAACTCATCATAAAAGTTTCAAAATATTTTGAGTTAATTTGATAACTTAAATTGATTTTTAATTCATTGTGATTTATGATCCAGAGAACTCATCATAAAAGTTTCAAAATATTTTGAGTTCATTCAATATACTAAATCACTAAGATAATTAATTTTGAAAAAATATAAACATTTAAATGACTTGATTTTTTATCTCCGAATTTTGGAAAATATAAACATTTAAATGACTTGATTTTTGATCTCCACTATAATTTATGATCCAGAGGAGAAATTTAAACATTTAAATGACTTGATTTTTTATCTCCACTGTGATTTATGATCTAGAGAACTTGAAAATAATTAATTTTGGAAAATATAAACATTTAAATGACTTGATTTTTAATCTCCACTGTGGTTTATGATCTAGAGAACTCATCCATAAAAGTTTCAAAATATTTTGAGTTCATTTAATAACTTAAATTGATTTTTAAAGATAAATTCCACTCAATTTCAAAATATTTTGAGTTCATTTGATAACTTAAGTTGATTTTTAAAAATAAATACCACTTTTGACACTTTAAAATATTTTGAGTTCATTTGATAACTTAAATTGATTTTTAAAGATAAATATCACTCTTAACACTTAAATGATTTTTTTAAGAAATCAAAAATATAACTCAAAAATTTATGAATCTTATTTTTTTTGAGTTCTCTGTGATCAGGGGTATTTTCTAAAAATAAAATTATATATAAAATAAAAACTTGATTTTTGGCCTATTTTAAATATTTAAATAATTAAAAATTCATAAAAATCATAAAAATAATAAAATTCATGGAAAGGTTCTAAATTTTTTTCTTAATCACTTAGAAAAATTTAGAATATTTTTCCTGATTTCCTAAATAAATATATTGAATTTCAAAGCTTAAAAAATATTTTTTTAAAGGCTAAAAAAGAGTTTTCACTAAAATAATTCCAATAAATCAAGGAAAAATCAAACAAATATAAAATTTGCTCCTCTGAGTTCTCTGACCTTAGGGAGATTATTTAAAAATACAAAATTTAATTTTCACCACCTGAAATATTTTTTTTTATTAAATAACACAAAATTTAAAATAATTTTAATAAATCACAAAGAATTCAAACAATTATGAAAATTGATTCAAAGGCTCCTCTGGTTTAGGTCAACCTCCAGTAGAAATTTCAAGGGATTACAATCCACCTTGGTCAATTTAGGAATTTTCTTTGAAAAATCCTATTTTTGCATTAAAATAATTATATAAATTAAATTAAAGTTTGAAAAATCATATTTTCTCCTCTGATGTCTTAATTCACCCATAAATGAGGTAGGATAAAAATTTCAAAGTCATTTGAATTGAATTTGACAAATTTTGAGGTGTTAGAGCCTTATGGGCAAATGTGTTATTTTGGAAATTTTGCCTTAATTAAACATTTAGGCTTAATTCAAGGAGGGAAAATGGGTAACTTCTAATCTTAATCAAATTATTTGATGTTTGAAACACAAAGAGTTTAGTTGGTAGAAACCAATCTCACTTTCTCAATTAAGATTAATAATTTTTTAAATTATTAAAATTTGGAAGTTTATTAAAATTAAATGATCTTGGACTTAGGGGTATAATTTTTTAAACCAATAATTAATCAATTTAATACCCCTATCAAGATTTTCAAATAGAATCCAAATCATGAATCAAGACCACCTAAGGCTTAACCTTTTTTCAAAACTAATTAAGACGCTCACCTAAGTCTAAAGGGCTTAGTGGTTACTTAGGCTAAATCAAAAAAATTGATTAAACAAAGATTAGAGAAATAAACATAATCAAGCATGAAACACCACTAAGCCCAATTAGGATTAAAATTTGGCTAAGTGTTCAAATTACACTAACTTTCCTTTTTAAGGGTCTTCACCCACATAATTTTCATTAAATGACAAGTGATACTTACCCTATTCTTAGGGATAATTGAGACATCAATGTTCACTGAATAATAAGGGTATTTTCAGGATGAATCATTAAGCAACATAATAAGTTTAAATGGACTCAAGGCTTTTCACTAGTTGGTGAGAGGGAGGTATGAACCTACTTCCCCCTCCTAACTAGGATACCTCAGAGGCCTATTAAACTTAATATTCTTCACTCAATGAAATCATCCTTAATTAAAATTTTAAGGACTCACCAAGATATGACATAGGTTTAGAGGCCTATTAAACTTAATATTCTTCGCTCAATGAAATCATCCTTAATTAAACTTTTAATGAGAGGCTTATTAAAACTTAATATTCTTCGCTCAATGAAATCATCCTTAATTAAACTTTTAAGGACTCACCAAGACATGACATTTGGTTAGAAAAATTACCAAAATTTTACATTTCCTGCTCTTCATAAACTGCCTTAACATGCATTTTAAGTTTTAGGTGGTGGAACGAGAAGACTCGCCAGGTACACTTTTACAGTTTTCAGCGTTGTCTTTCTTGTACTTTCATACTGTACTTTTATACCTACAAATTTGCATGTTAAACAACGATGTCACTATGCATGAAAAATGAAACTATCAGGATAGCCACATAGCCATAATCATAACTAAAACTAAAACTAAAATCAACCAAGATAAAATTCACCGCTACAACATTCAAAATTTAAAACAACTCAAAATTTAATCACAAACATCACACAAAACTACAATTGCAACTAAATTAAGACGTCTCTATCCAAAATTTAATCACAAACATCATATAAAACCACAACTTTAACTTAATTAAGATGTCTCTATTTGATGATCGACTAAAACTAAAATCAACCAAGATAAAATTCACCCCCACAACATTCAAAATATAAAACAATTCACACACACATCACACAAAACTACAACTTCAACTAAATTAAGATGTCTCTATCGGATGATCGGGAATTCCTCAAAAAACTACAACTTCAACTAAATTAAGACGTCTCTATTGGATAATCGGGAATCCCTCGGAGGAGGAAACCTACGGTTGCTAACGAGGCTTCCCACGGTTCACCGCCACAACATTCAAAATATAAAACAACTCAAAATTTAATCACAAACATCACACAAACACTAAATTAAGACGTCTCTATTGGATGATCGGGAATCCCTCGGAGGAGGTAACCTACGGTTGTTAACGAGGCTTCCCACAGATTAAATNCCTTATAGGAAGCATGTCCGAACCCAGCTTAATATAAACCTTATTTAATCTTTTATATTAAATAGGGTAACTTGTCGGCAAATACAAAGCTTTCGCAGACCAAATAAACGTCACACTTTCCTTAGTTAATTTGATCGAGCCTCATCCTCAAGTCTTGTGTTTATCCTTTGGGATAGATACAGGATTTGAGGTACAGTGCTCTTTCATTTTAAACTATGAAAAATATGGGGTCAGTTTGATTTCATACTTCAATGTCCTTCCAAAGCGGGTGACGAGATTTCGATTCCAGCGACCGCCATCTTTTTACAGGCAACCCCACAAACCAACCCGAAATATCGCCAGCAGCTTCTAGAGACTTCACTGAGGACAAGCTTTTCTCTCCGTAAAAATCAAGAAATATTATCTTCACACATCGGTAATATGTCCATGTCCCTCTTGGACCAAATTAACCTTCTTCCGTTGGTGTACTTTACACATTTCTATCTTGAGAAAGTATAGTTAACTCCTTGGACTTCAGGACTAGCTGTTCAACCATCTCTGAACAGAGCGGTTCAGAAGGCCATCAAGGACTCTTTAAATTTTCATTTGGAGTCGGACCCCCAATAGGTATGTCGGTGGACTAATTCCACCTGGGCTTTTCACCTAAATTTTTTTTTCAACTCCCTTCCACATTTGGTTTGCTATTTCGCAAATTAAACCAAATCGTGTTGTGCTGGTCGCACTTTGAAATATTAATTAAATTTTACACCTTTTTGAACAAAGATGTTAAAATTACCTTTAAATTAAGATTCGCCCGGTCTATATATTAACCTTTCTTTTCAGTGCTCGCACTAAAAATTATGAGGTTTTTGGCCATATAGCTAACCCTAAAACTTTCTGTTTTAAAGCCCGTTGCGATGGCCTACCAAACGCTAACCTTTTCCTGCAACCTGCCAAAGGACCGCAACGCCCGTAATATCGCTCCCACCATCAAGTTCGGAGCTGGATTTGAAGACCTCAAAGTTATCCTCAGGAAAGCCCCATTCGTGGTAACAAAGATCACTGCCCCGGAAGTTCAAGAGCAGTCTACAAAATTCAGTTTGAACAGCCTTCAAGACTTCCCTGCCTGCAAGAAGGCTAAAGCTGCTACCATCACGACACTCACCAAACCTGCTATCCCCGCTGCTACTAAGGGGAAGGAATTGATGATTGTAGAAGATTCAAATGAAGGATTAACTGTTTCGCCACCCGTGTTTGAGATCTAGTCAAGCTAAAGGACAGTACCACTGACCCGAACTCAAAGGAGGAACCACAATAGGAGAATTCAGAGGGCCATCAAAGCCCAAACTCCTGAGAACACACTTGATGAGGAGGAGCCTCTTCAAGTTGAAGAGGTGTTACCGGAAATTTACCCACTCCTACGAGGGAGTAGATTCCGTCCTCTAACAGATACTGATGGATATGAGAGTATCTGGAAGATTGCTGCCGCATTACCATCACCTCATGGACATGGTGAGAAGGGAAAGAAATTCAGCCCCATCACCCGAGTTAGTGCAGTCTTCAGAAGGCTTGCTATTAAAGAAGGATGTTCTATTAGTGAATTACTTAAAAGAGTGGGACATGCAATTTCCCCTCATATGAAGAATGAAATTTTGAAGGATATTAAGTTTGAGAACACANCAGTGCTCTTTCATTTTAAACTATGAAAAATATGGGGTTAGTTTGATTTCATACTTCAACATCCTTCCGAAGTAGGCGACGGGATTTTGATTCCGCTGGCCGACAACTTCTTACGGGCAACTCCCCTCCAACCCGAAAATAACTCCGACAGCTTCTGGCGACTCCGCTGGGGACATGCTTTTCTATCCATATAAATCAAGAAATATTATCTTTACACATCGGTAATATGTCCATGTCCCTCTTGGACCATATTACCCTTCTTCCGTTGGCATACTTTACCCATTTCTATATTTGAAAAGTACAGCTAACTCCTTGGACTTCAGGACTAGCTGTTCAACAATCTTTGAACAGAGGGGTTCAAAAGGCCATTAAGGACTTTTTAAATTTTTATGTGGGGTCGGACCCCCAATAGGTGTTTCGGTGGACTAATTCCACCTGGGCATTTTCTGCCACTAATTGGGTCTCGCATTGGGTCCTAAATTTTTCACATGTCCCTTCAAGATTTGATTTGTTATTTCGTAAATTAAACCAAATTGTGTTGTGCTGCGTGCACTTTGAAATATTAATTAAATTTTATACCTTTTTAAACAAAGATGTTAAAATTACCTGTAAATTAAGACCCACTCAGTCTACAGATCAACCTCCATTTTCAGTGCTTGCACTAAAGATTTTGAGGTTTTTGGCCATATAGCTAACCCTAAAACTTTCTCTTTTAAAGCCCGCTGCAATGGCCTACCCAATGCTGACCTTTTCATGCAATCTGCCAACGGACCGCAGTGCCCGTAACATCGCTCCCACCATCAAGTTCAGAGCTGGATTTGAAGACCTCAAGGTTATCGTCGGGAAAGCCCCATTCGTGGTAACGAAGATTGCTGCTCCAAAAATACAAGAATCGTCTGTAGAATTCAGTTTGAACAGCCTTCAGGACTTTCCTGCCTGTAAGAAGGGTAAAGTTGCTGTCATCAAGACTGTTATCCCTGCTAATGCTAAGGGAAAAGAAGTGATGGTTGTTGAAGATTTGACTGAAGGATTAACTATTCCACCACCCGTGTTTGAGATCGGGTCAAGCTCAAGGACTATACCTCTAAATCGAACTCAAAGGAGGAACTGCAATAGAAGAATTTGTAGGGCCATCAAAGCCCACTCCTGAAAACACACCTGTTGAGGGGGAGCCTCATCGAATTGAAGAGGTGTTACCAGAGATTTATCCACTCCTACAAGAGAGTAGATTCCATCCTCTGACGGATACCGATGGATATGAGAGTATCCAGAAAATTGCTTCCGCATTACCATCATTTTATGGACATGGTGAGGAGGCAAAGAAGTTTACTCCTATCACTTGAGTTAGCACAGTATTCAGAAGGCTTGCTACTAAAGAAGGTTGTTTTGTTAGTGAGTTACTTAAGCGAGTGGGACATGCAATTTCTCCTCACATGAAAAAAGAAATTTTGAAGGATGTTAAGTCCGTTAGAAAGTCTTTTAAGTCGACTGTAAAGTCACTTACCTGTATTCCCGTCTGGTTCCGTTTGGGAAACCGTGTTGATACTGCTATAGTCACCATCAATCATACCACCACTAGGACTGTAGGTTGTCGACCGATTAAGTCAGGACTGGGTCCGAGGAGCTTACCCGTCATTCCTGCAATCACGGAAAGAAAGACAAGACGATCACCTGACACTGTAGCTGGTCTACACCACGGGGAGCATACAGTCCCTCGACATACCGATGTATCTGTTAAGAAATCCCATCCCAAGATATCATCATCGAAGAAGAAAAGGATATGGGTACCCAAGGTCGCTGCACCGATACAGTTCTGTGAGCCTGCAAGAAAAGAAGTAAAACTAGTGCCTGAAATATCTGACATCGTCGCGACAATAGCTAGCGAGATGTGGGAACAAATAGAGGATGTCCATCAAGGTCCTCCAGATCTGAAAGCAATCAAGGAATTGATAATTGAGGAAAAAGTTGAGAAACTCAGGATCGAGATTTACGAGTCAGCTCGAGAGCACGGAGTTTTCGTGAATAGTGACAATGAAAATTACAGTGATTACTTGGAGGAGGATTTCATGGATGTCCATGTGATCGAAACCAGAGCTACCGTAGGGTTATCACACCAAAGAAAACACCGTAGATGAGCTACGTAGGGTTATCCTCTTAAGGGATTAATAAGTCAGTCCACTAGAGAAAAGAATAGAAGAGATGACTGCAGCTATGACCGCTATGGCCACCATTCAGGGGCAATCACAAGCACCAAGATTAGCTTCCCCAAAGATTAATCAGCTAGAAATCAAACACATCATAGATGAAAGAAGGGAGGCTACTTCAATACATAAAGGAGAACAATCAAAGAAGGATTCTCCGTTAGGTGCCATGCCAGAAAAAGGGTTCAAGCAAATGGTTGAACAAGTACGAGATGCCTTAGCCCAGTCCTAGGGCGGTGCATCAATTCTAAAGTGTAGACCTTACCCGGAGGAGTTCGATGCCGTCCCTTTCCCCAAGGGGTTTTTGGACCCAAACTTCAAGATATTCGATGGGACTGGAAATTCCAGACAATACATAGCACATTTCCGAGCCAGTTGTAGCAACACGAGGAATAATGAGGCTCTACTCTGTCAGCAGCTTGTCAGGGATTGGTTCTGACTGGTACTCTGACTTGCCCAATGGGTCAGTTAAAACATTTTTTGAGTTAGAACAGTTATTTTTGAAGGATTTGCCGGGGCGCAGCATCATGTGTCTATTAAAGAGCTCGTGATGGAAGAGCAGAGGCTTAATGAAACCTTGGCAGACTATATTTTGAGGTGGAGAAACCTTAGCATGAAATGTGAACCTCAGCTACAGGAACATCAAATGATTGAGATTTTACTCAAGAGCATTCATGGGCCAGTAGCTTTCATGTTTAAGGGACTCACCATCAAATCCTTCGAGAAGCTACTCAGTAAAGCCAACAGTCTTCAAGAAGAAATGAAGCACATGGAGTCGCATGAAAAGGCTAAGGTGACCAGAGTGTTCGAAAAGAAATCAGGGGTAGTCGCAACTGTCGACAAAGGAAAGCAGCCGATAAAGATATATGCAGAAGAGCACCGTCAGTCTTCGTCACAGTACTCTCAGAAACTGAGCAGTCAATCCAATCAACGGCCGTCTCAGGAGGGATCACCCCATACAGCGGGTAAAAGAATATCCGTGTTAGAGTGACAGAGAGTATTTTATTCTTTCAAAGATTAAGATGTACCTAAAATATTCAAAAGCTTGATGAAGAAACCAGAATTTAAACTACTAGGAAACCCGAAGAGGTGGATAAGAAGAATGAACCAAATTATTGCCCATACCATCAGTTGCTTGGGCACACTATAGACAAGTGTTTTGTCTTTAAAGACTGGCTCGAGAAGTACCTCAAGGAAGAGAAAATAACAATCTCGAAGGAGTATTTGAGAGAACTTGAAAAATGTTCCATAAACTTGATTTCAGCTGAGTCAATCTCCCCAATTGATCCATATGTCGGAACAGACAGATGGAATACAACTTGGGATGAACTCAAGAGGGTACTCAATCAAATATAGGATTCATTGAAATAAGCTTCTACGGACATTGGAGAAGAATGGAATGAGGTCTGGAGCAGATCGTCCAAGAAGATATTGAACAAGATACAGTCTGCATCAAAACAAGTCTCCATTCAGAGTCCGTGACTAACCGAGCCCGAGTTGAAGATTTTGCTAGGAGATCCGCCATCTTCAAAAATAAAGAACAAGAAGAAGAAAAGCGTCACTGCCAAGATTGATAGCACGGGGGGTAGGNAGGATAGGGGCTGTCTCTACTAGACTTGTTGTCTCAGATTTGGGGAAGAAAATCCTCGAACCCTTGACTTTGTATGATTATCTTTTTGACCGTCCGGGTTCTTATGAATATAATGATTGTGATTCCGGCTACTTTGTGACTATTTTTGGTAATAGTGTAACTGATTATGACTGATCTAGCTGCGATCTCGATCCCCAAAATGATCCTCAAATCGTACTCGAGTGTGATGAACTTGTTGTCAAATCCAAAGAAGATGTCAATGATATCGCTTACGACAACACCGTTAACGAAGAGACAACTCTCGAGTGTCATGGTACACCACTTTCCATCAACTTAGATCTTTTTGATGAGGAGGAAAAAACACCAGAAGATTCAATAATGATATCTTAAAAAGAAGAAGTCACATAAGTTAACTTAAGGAGCGGAAAAGTGTTACCACCAAGAACATCTCCAATAGACAAAGGAAAACAAATAATGACTCGAGAAGAGATACCCCCACCTCCACCAGTGGAATAACCACATAATCAAGATAAAATCAGAGGACCCTACAAAATAGACTACAACGTGCTAGCTCATCTTCGGAAGTTGCCTGCCCGACTAAGCATCTACGACGCTCTGGTCCTGTCAAAGGAGATGAGAGAATCTTTGGTTACAACTTTGCTTGTTCCATAAATTTTCTTAGCTCAGTTGGCTAGCACATCCTCAGATGAAGTTTGCTTATTGAGACAACAGTCACGGGTAACCTTCACAGATGAAGACTTGCTACTCGGTACCGCCGACCACAACCGCCCGCTCTACATCTCCGTCAACATCGGCAGATTTGTGTTATCCAGAGTATTAGTGGATCCTGGGGCACCTCTTAATTTGATGAGCCTACGGACATTGGCCTATTTGGATATTGAAGCTCAAGAGCTTACAGCTAATAAAATGATATTTTCAACCAAAAGGACCCTTGGATCAATTACATTACTTATGAAGGTTGGAGAACTCGTAACAACCGTTAAATTTCATCTCATCAATGCCAAAACCTCTTTTAACGCTCTATTAGGATGGCCATGGATTCACGAGCACAATATGGTTCCATCATCCCTACACCCGTGCATTAAATACCGCAAAGATGGTCAAGAAAATTGCATCAAGGGAGTTCTACAACCATTTTCAGTACATGAAGTTGGTATCCATGAAGATGCTGCCTACTACGCGCCTCCAAAAAGGATTCTCTTCTCTCGTGAAGTTATCACAAACAAAGATGAAGATTCAGAAGAATCACAAAAAGGAGGCCACACAACTCCAATTCAACAACCTTCTACCACTCCCTTACAATGAGTTGGTGGAGGTTCTTCTAGTTCACAAACCCGAGGTCGAGGCCGGCGACGCGGGCGAGGAAAGATCAATTTAATTATTGAACGGACTAGGCCAACTATCAACATTGGTGATGAAGGCAGTTCTGAAGATGAAATAATGATGACGAAGCAGAAGAAACCTTAGTATGAGATATCCCTAGAAGATACAAATAAGAATGAATTTGAAACAATGTTTGAACGGATAAACCACTATGTGAATACTATGACCCTTACTCCGATATTCCCGCAAAAGGTTGAGAGTTTAGAGGTCAAGGAAGTTTGTAGTGTTGGTTCGAAGCCGATTCAAATTTTACCGTGTCTACCTCTACTGAGCTTAAAAAACATGTAAATTTGGATGTTGATTCTAATGAATTAATGGAACAAAACATGTAAATTTGGATGTTGATTCTAATGAATTAATGAAATTGCCTTTTGGTTACTTCTCACCTTGTGTTCAGAAGTTAATTTTTGGATGGTGATTCTAATGAATTAATGGAATTGCCTTTTGGTTAGTTCTCGCCTTGTGTTCAAAAGTTAATTCAACAGGTCTAATGAATTAATGGAATTGCCTTTTGGTTACTTCTCGCATTGTGTTCAAAAGTTAATTCAACCTGGACAACTTAATGGAATTCCTTTTGGTTACTTCTCGCCTTGTGTTCAAAAGTTAATTCAACAGGGACACTTACCGAAATGAATGCCACTTCTTGCCTTGTGTTCAAAAGTTAATTCAACAAGGACACTTACCAAAATAAATGCCAAAAGATAAATTTTAAATTTTTGAAAAACTATGGCATGCTAAAAGTCGAACTCCCAATTCAAAAAAAGGTCTCAGATTTGGTACATTTGGACCAGCCGATGATTCTAAATTTTGCATGGTTGTTACTAATGAATCAGAAGAGGATTGCCTCGATGTAGAGGATGACTCTACTAATCAACCAATAAAAGACGCTCTGCCGGAATTTAAGGAAGAAATTAAATCCACTATCGATGAATTGAAAGAGATTAACCTCGCGATTGAAGAACGACCCTGACCTACATTTATAAGTTCTTTACTTGATGACAAAAAATCTGCAGAATTGGTCAAAATATTAACAGAATTCAAAGATTGCTTCGCATAGAGCTATGATGAAATGCCAGGACTTCAGCAGAGGTTGCAGTCCATAAACTTGGGGTGGACAAGAATATAACCCCAGTAAAACAAGCCCCAAGGAGAATGCACCTTGAAATAGAACAACAAGTCATCGCTGAAGTGAAAAAATTGATAGACACCAACTTTGTTAAAGAAGAGTAATACCCCACATGGTTAGCCAATATTGTACCTGTTACGAAGAAAAATGGACAAATTTGCGTTTGTGTTGACTTCAGAGATTTGAACAAGGCATGTCGAAAAGACGAGTTTCCACTACCTATATCAGAAATGATGGTGGACATCGCTTTGACACATGAAATTTTCTCTTTCATGGATGGATCGTCGGGATATAACTAAATCAAGATGGCTCCGGAAGATGCAGCCCTCATGGCCTTTAGAATGTCGATTGGAATTTTCTACTACACAGTGATGTTGTTCGGCCTAAAGAACGCCGAAGCAACATATCAGCATGCAATGATGAAGATTTTTTCTGACCTCATTCACAACTAAGTAGAGTGCTACGTGGATGATTTGGTCATCAAAAGTAAATAGAAAATAGACCATTTGTACAATTTGAGGATCGTGTTTGAACTGTTACAACGATATGACCTTAAAATGAATCCCTTAAAGTGCACCTTTTGCGTTACCTCCAGGAAATTCCTAGGATTCGTTGTCCGTCATTAGGGAATCGAGATCAACCCGGATAAGATTAAAGCTATCTTGAAAATGCCTCCCGCTAAAACCTTGAAACAACTACGTTCCTTCCAAGGGATGTTGGCATATCTGAGGCACTTTATTTCTAATCTCTCAGGTAGGTGTCAACATTTCTCGACATTAATTAAAAAGGACGCAAAATTTATTTAGGAAGAGAAATGCCAACGGGCCATTGAAGGCATTAAAAAATATTTAATGACACCTCCTATTTTGGCAGCCCCTATCTTGGGAAAACCATTGATACTTTATACCGTGGCTTTCGATGACTCTCTCGGAGCCCTCTTAGCCCAAATCAATGAGGAGGGAAAAGAAAATGCGCTCTACTACTTGAGCCGTTGTCTAATACCGGCGAAGGATAAGGTATCCACCTATTGAGAAGCATTGTCTGACATTAATTTTTGCCGCCCAAAAGCTTATACATTACATGCTTTCTCATAAGATTACTCTGATTTTGAAAGTTAATCCATGGAAATATTTGATGACCCGACCAATACTTTCTGGACGTTTAGCAAGATGGTCAATGTTCTTACTACAATTTGATATAACTTTTGTTCCCCTTCGTGCTATCAATGGACAGATACTAGTAGACTTTCTCGTTGTACACCCACTGCCAGCTGGGTCCTCTCTCAACGACAAGTTACTAGACGAGCAAATACTACAGATGGAAATTTCTAGTGCGCAGTGCTGGGAAATGTACTTTGATGGTGCTTCATCAGCCAGGAAAGATAAAAGATCAGGCACAGTTATACCAGACAAGGCAGGGATCAGTTTGATCTTTATTATGCCAGATAAGGGCATGATGAGGTTCTCATACCACTTGACAGAGTCATGCACTAACAATGAAGCAGAATATGAAGCCTTAATCACGGGATTGGAATTGGCAATCTTAATGGAAATAACAAACATTGTCATTTATGGTGACTCTCAACTTGTCATTCAGCAGGTCGCCGACCAATACAAAATTTTGAAACCAAGACTAGCAGAGTGCCATTAATACATGATGAAGCTCCTGGAGCAGACTCTTAAGGTGAATTTCTACCAGATTCCTCGGGGAGATAATGCCCATGCCGACACTCTAGCAAAACTTGCTAAGGAAATGGCGTGTCCCCCAGAGGATTCCATCAAAGTCTTGGTTCAAGGAAGACGAGTCCTGTCTCGAAATGACTTTGAAACTCTACACAAACTTGGAAAAGAAGAATTAAATACAGTTGCAGACATCAACGAAGATTGACGCAAGCCATTAATAGAATATTTTCATATTGGAAAGCTACCAGAGGACAAGTTTGAGGCACACCACATCATAAGAAGGGCCATGTCTTACGCTCTGGTGGGAAATGTTCTCTATAGAAGATCGTCCTACCAAATGTGGCTACGGTGTTTAAGCAGAGCTGAGGCACAGAATATTATCAAAGAGGTACATGCTGGATTGTGTGGCGCTCACCAGTCGGGATCAAAAATGAAAATAAAGATCAAAATACTTTGATATTATTGGCCAATCTGATTGCATGGATACAGCCAGAAGATGTCACCAATGCCAAGTGCATGGGGTGGTCTTACAACAGCCTCAAAATGTGCTGCACCCGACTGTTGCCTCGTGGCCATTCAAGTGTTGGGGGCACAGACATAATAGGTCCAATAAACCCTCCATATTCTAAAGGACACAGGTTTATACTTGCCGCTACAGACTACTTCTCTAAATGGGCAGAGGCAGTACCGTTACGTGAGGTTACGACACAGCATGTCCTTCAATTTTTCAAAAGCCAAATTGTCTACCGATTCGGAGTACCCTGAAGAATAATCTCTGATAATGGGATAACTTTCAAAAGTACAAAGATCAATAATTTTGTCAGAAGACATGGGATAGATTGGAGATACTCTACAATTTACTATCCCAAAGCAAATGGTATGGCTGAAGCTTTCAACAAGACACTGGTGCAGATTTTAAAAAACACTGGATGAAAATAAAAGGGATTGGCATAACAAACTGTTAGAAGCCTTGTGGGCCTACCGGACAACTTTCAGAACTCCCACTCAGTGTACACCTTATATGCTCGTGTACGGGACCGGGGCCGTTCTACCGCTAGAAATCCAGACACCAGCTCTCAGAGTCCCCGTTGCCAACCAACTCACAACGGAATAAAGTGAAAAGCTCAGACTTAAAGAACTGGAGAGTCTCGAGGGAAAATGATTGGAAGCTCAACAATATTTGGAGCTCTACCAGGCAAAGATGGTACAAGCCCATGACAAATTGGCCCACCCAAGGACATTCAAAATTGGTGACCTCGTACTTGTGCTCAAAAGACCTATTTTTGCTCACCGCAAAATAGGTGGGAAGTTTAAGCCAACTTGGGAGGGACCATTTGTCGTTGAGAATGTCTATATAGAAGGAGCCTACCAGTTAATGGACTTCCGGGGTGAACGACCTATGTTACCGATAAATGGACGATACCTGAAAACCTATTACATAACCTGATGCCGCCTACCTCCGATTGCCTCTGCTTGCTTTGAAACTTTGAAACTTTGATTGACTTGGGTTATCTATGTGGCCAAATGTCTATGACCGGGTCAAAATTTTGTAATTAACCTCAATATAAAGAAAATTTTGAGAAAGAAAAAAAAAATCAACCAATTAAAATTAAAAAATTAAAAACATATTTTGAAAATTAAATGTGATAAAAACAACAAAAAGATAAAACAAATTTGTTGAGTAGATTCTTCCACTTTTAGAATTTCCTGCTCTTTGTGCGTGCAACACAACCATCGTTATCTACATTAACTCTCTACACATCCTCGCAGAATTTCGCATTCTGCACATAACTCCACAAAGCTTTACAAATCTCCTTCAACAAGATCAACCTTTTTCACATGATACATTTCTATAAATTCAATGCTACTAACCCTCTTTTGAGAATTGACCCACACTTCAATTCTCACTTTCGAATCAGTCCTGNCCCTCATTTGAGAATTGACCTACATTTCAATTCTCATTTCCGAATCAGTCCTACATTGCTGATTCATTACATTCGAGGTCGGTCCTTACATTCTGACACCCTCTTTTGAGAATTGACCTACATTTCAATTCTCATTTTTGAATCAGTCATACATTTTTGATTCATTACATTTGAGGTCGGTCCTTACATTCCGACACCCTCATTTGAGAATTGACCTACATTTCAATTCTCATTTCCGAATCAGTCCTACATTGCTGATTCATTACATTCGAGGTCGGTCCTTACATTCTGACACCCTCTTTTGAGAATTGACCTACATTTCAATTCTCATTTTTGAATCAGTCATACATTTTTGATTCATTACATTTGAGGTCGGTCCTTACATTCCGACACCCTCATTTGAGAATTGACCTACATTTCAATTCTCATTTCCGAATCAGTCCTACATTGCTGATTCATTACATTCGAGGTCGGTCCTTACATTCCGACACCATCTTTTGAGAATTGACCTACATTTCAATTCTCATTTTCGAATCAGTCCTACATTTTTTATTCACTACATTCGAGGTCGGTCCTTACATTTCGATATTCTCTTTTGAGAATTGACCCACACTTTAATTCTCACTTTCGAATCAGTCCCACATTTCTGATTCATTACGTTCGAGATCGGTCCTTACACTCCGACTCTCTCTCTCTCTTTTTGAATTGATACCTAAATTTCAATTCCCATCTCGGAGTCAACACTTACATTCTGACTCCCATCCTTTGGAAATCTTTGAAATTTCACAACTCAAAGTCCACTCTCTAACCCCCGGCGAGAGTCTCTACTCCTTGATTTCAACCAAACGATCACCTGCAAATTTCCCGGCAGAAACAAATCACACACACAACTCTACACATACTTCCGGTCTGTTGACTTAGGAGTTTCTATTGGTTTTTGTTGATCTCATCGGTCAACGCCAATACGCGCGGTGTGCTTGCCCAACACACCACACCTATTGGAGGTCCATTTGTTGACCTCATTTTTGGTTGAGGTTTGGTTTTTCCTCTTTAGTAGCCTAAGGTCTAGCCATAGGATTTCACTATTGACTATTCTCGAAAACTAGGTAGGAACCCTCACCATTAGAAATTCCAAACTCTTCTCTACTCAACTTGAAGTTCCACATGTTGGGAACCCTCACCATTTCTAGCCATAGGACTTTTCTTGTTGACTATTCCTAGAAAACTAGACATGAAACCCTCACCATTAGATATTGTTAAATCTTCTCTCAACCTGGAGTTGCCATGTTGGTCTCAACCTCTAAATACTTAGTAGGTGGGGCCACTATGGGGGAAACTCAAGATGAGTCGCCCTTAGGACTGTTGGACCTTAGGGTTAACCCTGGGTGTTGGTTTGGAGCTAAGAAATTCATTATACTCATATACTCCCACATTCACTCACAACCCTAAACTCAAATTTCTAGCCTAGATCCCTTGATTTTTATGGGATACTCATGTAGATGGTCTTCTAAACCTACTAGCCCTAGGGCTATGGTTTAGCTGAGACCACTATGTAGAGGATCCAAAATGGTGTTTCCATTGGTCTGTGGCTTGTTGGTGATGATTGGTACCTCAAATCTACCAAAATACCCATCTTGGCCTTTTTGCCCTTAAACACCCCATAATTACTAAAATACCCCTCCATAGCTCAAAATTCTAAAAATTCCTAGAAAACCCTAATAAATCCCAAATATTCCTAATTTCATTTCTCTCAACTACCACATGACCCAATTTGGCCAATTTGACCATATTTAACCAAAATCCCCAAATTGCCCTTTAAAGACCCAAATTTCCCCAAATCCAACTCAAATGTCCATCAATTTGATTTCAATTGACCCCACGTCCAATCATAAAATCAAATTCACTTTTGATATGACCAAACTAAACCAAATCAAAGCTCAATTGGCCCATTATTTGAGCTCAATTTTGATTTGGGTCAAAACACCAATTTTGACCTTATGACCTATTCTCACCAAATTGAACCTATAGCCTAGTTAATTGGCCTCCATTAATGTTGAAAAACCTTTATAACATTCATATACATCAAAGTAAACCATCAATTACAATTGGCCTCAATTAATGTTGTAAATCTTTATGAATTTTCTATACATCAAAATCAACCATCCATTTGCATGTTGAGCCTCAAATCCATTTGATTTTGGCCTAAATCCAAAATTCCCAAATTTAGCCCCAAATTGGCTAAGTCCATCCATTTGATTTTTGGCCTAAATCCAAAATTCCCAAATTTAGCCCCAAATTTGCTAAGTCCCCAAATTTCACCCACCCTAAATCCAAAATTCCCAAATTTAGCCCCAAATTGGCTAAGTCGCCAAATTTCACCCAATTGATTGTCTTAACCTACAAATTGGCATCCAATTCATGTTGAAAACTCGTCATGTGGTCCCTATTGACCACTTGATTTCCTTAACCCCCAAATTGGCATCCAATTCATGTTGAAAACTCTTCATGAGGTCCCTATTGACCATTAAAAAGTCCCTAAATTTCACCCAATTGATTGCCTTAACCTACAAATTGGCATCCAATTCATGTTGAAAACTCTTCATGAGGTCCCTATTGACAATTTACAACAATAATTTTGGACTTAGCCCAAGGCTAACCCAAGCTAGACCCAAGCCTAGCCCAACATGACCAAATTGAATAAAGTTCAAAATTCCTTCAAATTGACCCTTCAATTGAGCTGTAAACTACTTCCATCCTTCACCAAAGTTGTTCCTTACGATCATCTACATGAAATGAAATAATTAAATGGGCCAATTGACATGCATAACCTAGCCCAAACCCAAGTTTTAGTCATTTGCACCCACTTGGACCCATGCACTAAATGTGATATAACCACCCTAAAGTAACCAAATTAACTCCACCACAACCATTAGTTGGACTTAGTGAGCAGTACAAACACCATGAAACCACCTAAATCAAGCCATGGACCAAAGGTCCCCCAAATTAAGGGATCTTATTTCAAAAAATGCACCAGCTTAAAATATCTTTGCCAAATCAAAGCACATTTGCATTAAATTGTTGTGATGGATTCCTTTGGGTTCCCTAAGCTCCTAGCCACCTCCCCCTAGCTGACCAGCCAGCCTAGTGGCTGGAAAAGCCCAAAATCGAGAGCCACTCCCATGGCACCTCACCCAAATCAAACCTAAAGGCCAGCTCATCCAAATCAAATTGAAGAGCTCCTCCGCCCTCCACCTAAGCACCATAATGCACCAAAACTTATGCCCTGAGAGCCACCCCATGAACATTTTTATAAAAACTCACCTCCCACGGCCATGGAAGATGTGCTGAAATTTTCCTAGAGAGGCCTCTCCAAACTTCACACAGAGCTTCCCTAAGATTCCCTCAGTGCATTCCAACCATTTTCCCTCACCCATTCTTATTGGCAGAGCTCAATTTTAAGGTTGAAACCTTGCCGGAAACTAGGACAGAACCCAATACACCTCCACAGTTCATCAAACTAAAATTAACTTCACCCACACCTTCATAAGAGTGAAAGAGGCCAAAGCCCCATCAAATCCCCCTCCCACAGAGCCTCTATCATAGTTCTAGACCAACACCCAAATCCGACCATGATCAAATTCATATCTAGACCTTACTCCAAGACCAGGGACTCAATCCCTAGCCTCCTCAGACACCAACGAACGTGCCGAGCACCTCTGATTCAATCCTCCATTCTCAGATCAAAGGTATAAAACTTCTCTTCCTCCCGAGCTCATTTCAATTCTCCATTTAATTAGGCTTAATTTAATTACATGATTACCGTATGGATATGCTCGCCTCACTTAGACGAGTCCATATAATCAAACCCGAGGTGATTTGGTTGAGTCTAGGCTGAGATCTTAGTGTTTTAGTGTGGACAGTCACGGGATCATTCTATCGGGGACGATGACGGGGAGTCGTCCGATCAAGCGTGTATCAAATGGATGGGGGATATTGAGCCGGACAGCGCTTCGGGACATAAGCAGCGGGCCGAGTCAGCAAGTTACGTGAACGACGATGTCCAACCAGAGCACGCCACGCATGCCTTCGGAGCCGTCGTAGGATGAGGTGGCACGCGCGGTTTAAATAGATAAATAGGGCTTTTTCTTATTTATTTAAATACCATTAACTTAGAAAATTCATAACTTTGTGTAGAAAAATCGCAAAAATAAAATAAAAATACCCTCTTGCTTAGTGAACAGAGTAAAACAATATGAAATAAATTTCAAGACCATATTACGCATATTTTATTTTTAATTAATTAAAAACTGATTTAAATCATTTAATTCCCCATGCATATTGATACATCACCTTGGCTTGAAATTTATGTATGTTGTAGCCTCTACCAAGGGTAACATCCTCTGATTTTTCCAAAATTAGAAGAGGTTCCTATACATAGATCCATAATTTTTAAATTCTTCACATCATTTCCTTAAAATAATCATGGAAATTAGCATATTGGTTATTAAATCCCAAAAAAAATTTTATCATTTCTTCAAAATAATCATGGAAATTAGCATATTGATTAGAAAATCCTAAGAAAATTTTGGAAGTTTCACCATGACTAGAGAAACCTTTGAAAATAATTTCATAGGTCAAGTCATTTAAAATGCACTTAAATTTTGCAAATACTAAATTACTAAGATAATTAACTTTGGAAAATAAAAACATTTAAATGACTTAATTTTTTATCTCCACTGTGATTTGTAATCCAGAGAACTCATCATAAAAATTTCAAAATGTTGGAGTTCATTTGATAACTTTAATTGATTTTTAAAAATAACTACCCCTTTTCACACTCAAATGATTTTTAAAAAACAAAATGTAACACAAAAACTNCAAAATATAACTCAAAAAATTATGAAACTTAGTTTTTTGAGTTCTCTATGATCAGGGGTATTTATTAAAAATAAAATGATATTTAAAATAAAAACTTGATTTTTTAGCCTATTTTAAATATTTGATTAATTAAAAATCCATAAAAATCACAAAAATAATAAAACTCATGAAAATGTTATAAATTGCTTCCTAATCACTTAGGAACAATTAGAATCTTTTTCCTGATTGCCTAAAAAAAGATATTGAATTTCAAAGCTTAAAAATAACTTTTTTAAAAGGCTAAAAATGAGTTTACACTAAAATAATCCCAATAAATCAAAGAAAAGTAAAAAAATATAAAATTTGCTCCTCTGAGTTCTCTGACCTTAGAGAGATTTTTCAAAAATAGAAAATTTAATTTTCACCATTTAAAATATTTTATTTTTCTTAAATAACGCAGAATTTAAAATAATTCTAATAAATCACAAAGAATTCAAAAAAATATAAAATTTTATCCAAAGGCTTATCTAGTGTAGGTCTACCTCAAGTAAAAATTTTAAGGGATTAGAATTTACCTTGGTCAAGTTAGGAATTTTCTTTTAAAAATCCTATTTTTGCATGAAAATAATTATATAAATTAAATTAAATTTTGAAAAATCATATTTTCTCCTCTAATGTCTTAATTAAACCATGAATGAAGTCGGATAAAAATTTCAAAGTCATTTGAATTGAATTTGACAAATTATGAAGTGTTAAAGAGCCTTAGGGGCAAATGTGTAATTTTGGAAATTTTGCCTTAATTAACATTTAGGATTAATTCAAGGGCCATAGGGGCAAATGTGTAATTTTGGAAATTTAGCCTTAATTAACATTTAGGCTTAAGTCAACGAGGG
>JXCR01012749.1:0-14736 GCA_002079205.1 Phalaenopsis hybrid cultivar | reverse complement strand
GGGGGGGGGGGGGAGGGGTGGCAGTGACTAGCTCCACCAGGTGTGAAGAGTCTACTTCAGCAATAATACAATTCCACTTGACTTCCTTAGCAAATTTTAAAGCCCAGTAAAGAGCAACAGCTTCTGTTTTCAAAGCATCTTCAGCAATGTAGGGGGCCTTAAAATAAAGCAAAACTTTGCTTGTGTGATCTCTGAAAATACCTCCAATACCAGCTCTCTTATTTGTGAAGTTTCCATCAGTTTTTATTTTAATGAAAGGATGAGGAGGCTTTTCCCATCTAACCTTAATAACAATAGAGTGTTTAAAATCAATATTGGTCATATCCTTCAATATCTGAGGGAACTTCTTCCAATTGATCAGCTTATGTAAATAGGCCTGGCAGTTAGTTGCCATAGAATCAGAAGGAGACACACTATCCTCATGCTTCACCTTGTTTCTAGCATTCCAAATAAACCAAGCAACAATGAAGGGAAGAGGCATCAGGTTAATTTCCTGCCAGTCTCTCAAACTATCTTTTAAATTGCCCCAGCCCACATTCAACAGATTCAGGTTAATATTAGAGTTCAACTTATTCCAAACCTCACTAGCAAATTTGCATCTAAAAAAGAGATGATCATTGGATTCTTGATTATTATTGCAGAGGTGACATCTTGATGGGCCTTTCAATCCTTTCAGCTTCAAAATATCATCTGTTGGAATTAAGTCATTTAGTACTCTCCAAGAAAAGAACAACCTAGAAGGAGTTAAGAATTTTTGGCAATTGCTAATATTCCACTTGTAATCTTCCCATCTGCACAGGCTATTATGGATGTCCTTTGAAATGCTGGATCTGGTCTTTTTAATTAGCTGAATTTGGTCTTTTTTATTTCTGTCAAACTAGATTTTAGAGATACTTCTAGCAGCAGAATCTTTCAAGATTTTTTTCAAGGCATCCTCAAACCACTCATTGCCATTCCAACAGTCTTTAACCAGTAAATCTTCATCTTTTTCATTATGTAGTGGCTCCAATTGATCAGCAAGGCACCAGTTATCCTTCCAGAAGTTGATCTCTCCCCGTCCCAGCTCCCAAATAAGATATTTGTCAATCTCCTCTCTTCTCTTAAGCATTTGGGTCGAAATCTTAGAGTCTCCATCCTTCTTTGTAACATCTCCAGGGTGAACATTTTTACAGTATTTTGCCATCATGAAGTTAGCCCACAGGCTTTCATTTTGTCTAAATCTGATCCATAGTTTGCACATGCTGATTTGCTGCATATGATGTAGTCCTTTAAAACCCAAGCCTCTAGCTTCATAAGGTTTAGCCACTCTTTACCAACTAGCCCAAATCATTTGTTTCCTGTTCCCAGCCGAAAGAAATCTATTAAAAGTTCTCTCTAGCATCAAAGTGGTGCTTCTTTTCATGTTAGCCACTTGGAGGGTATAGAGGGGGATAGATGTGAGGATGCTCTTTAGAAGGGTGATCCTACCCCCATTAGAGAAGAAAGAGTTTGTCTACCCCTGAAGGGTAGAATTAATTTTATCTATAACCTCATCAAACTGAGTCTATTTGATTCTTCCTCTGACTAATTGGGTTCCCAGATATGTAAAAGGAATGTTCATGGTAGAAAAGCCTGTGAAATTTGCCATCCACTGCCTGATTGGAATAGGAACTCTCTTGCTTGCAAGAAACTAGCATTTTTCTTTATTAACTTTCAGTCCAGATGCTTGTTCAAATTTGTTCAAGCATTCATCAAGGTATCTAGTTGCAGCCTTGGTTGCCCTTGTGAAAATTAGAATATCATCAACATAAATAAGGTGACTTATATTCATCTTAGCTTTGTTGTGATAGACATTGAACCTATTCCTTTTCTCCTGGCCATCAATGAGTTTTGATAGATAATCTAAGACCAGAATGAAAATAGTTGGGGAGAGAGGGTCACCTTGTTTAAGTCTTCTATTTGCTTTGAAAAAACCATGTGCTTTCTCATTTATGAGGACCGAGTTAGCATTAGCCTCAAGACATATTTTAATGTTCTGGCAGAACTCCACTAAGAAACCTCTAGACTCTAAACATTCCATAATAAAATCCCAATTCACCATATCATAAGCCTTCTTTAAATCCAGTTTATATATCAGATTTCCTCCTCTGTAGGGTCTCTCCAAATCTTGTAATAATTCTTGAGCAAGTAAAATTTTGTCCCCTATACTTATCCCTTTCACAAAAGCTGCTTGATTAGTGCTAATAAGCTGGGGTAGAGCTGGTTGATGTCTATTCACCAGGATTATTCTTAAAATTTTGTTGATTACATTGGTAAGGCTCAGAGTTCTATACTGACTCCAGCAATTTTTAATGGAAGTCTTTGGAATGAAAACAATTGAAGAAGCACTGAAGTAATTAGGGAGAGAATGGCCTTTGAAAAAGTGTTGAACAGCTTGAATAACCTCCACCTTAATCTCCTCCCATGCTTTTTTGTAGAAGTCTGCAGTAAATCCATCAGGACCAGCTGATTTACTGCTATCAATGGACTGCAAACCTCTCTGAATCTTCTCCTCAAGAATATCTGTCGGCTTTAAATTGGCTGTGAATTGTTTGCTTTCAGAAAATAATTGTTTATCTATGTGGCCTCTGTTAGTATCATTATCTTTCATGAGTTGTTGGCAGTATAACACAACACTTTTAGCAATCTCCTCCTCTTTCCTGATCCAATTACCATTATGATATTTAATACAGTGAATAGTGCTGCATTTCCTTTGGTAATTGATGCAAGCATGATAAAATTTTGTGTTTCTATCCCCTTCAGTGAATTTTGTTTTGGCAGCTTTTTGCTTGAGGAAATGGTCTTGCCAATTTATAGCAGCTAGCACTTTCTCATTGGCCTCTAAAAGAGCAGTGTCATTAGTTTTTCCTTTGCTGTGTTCCTCTTCCATAGCCTGCAACTCCTTTTCAGCCTTATCCACAGCCATCATCAAATCTCCAAAAGTGGTCCAACTCCACTTTTTTAGGGCAGTACCTACCTTTTTTTGCTTTAACCACAAGCAGATGAATGGGTCAGGGTGTGACTCAGTCTTCCAGTTCTCCTTAACAACTTGCAAGAAGTCCTTGTGCTGTGACCAAACATTCAGGTATCTAAAAGCACCCTTCTGATAGCTACTCTTTGGGCCAATGGTGATGACCAAAGGCCTGTGATCAGATCCAGCAAGGCTTAAATGAGTTGTAGTAGTATGCAAGAAGTTTTGGATCCAGTGTTCATTGGCTAAGACTCTATCCAGTCTTTCCCACAAGTTCTTCCTTCTCCATGTGAAGGCAGGTCCACTGTATCCCATATCAAATAAACCAGTATTTTGGATGTTATCATTGAAATTGGACATGATGACAAGATTGGGGGTTCTACTCCCCCTCCTTTCAGCAGGTGATGAAATATAATTGAAATCTCCTGCCACAATCCATGATTTATCAATAGAGCCTTGAATGTTCTGAAAGGTCTCCCACAGCTCAGTTCTAGCTGTTTTGGAGCATCCTGCATAAACAAAAGAAGAAAAACATACATTCCTTCAGAACTGATGTTCATATGAAGAATTTGCTGGTGATTAACTAAGATAGAGCACTTCATTTCTTTCCTCCAGAAAACCAAAATTTTGTTATTTAAGTTAGTGAAATGGTTGAAGCCAGGAAACACATTAACTATATTCTTAGTGTTAATATGAACTATAGGTTTCAAAATGGTTAAGAACCAAAATTTGTATTTTTTGTTAAGATATTTTAATAATTTTAAAGATAAGGGGTGAGCAATCCCCCTTATATTCCAACACAGGATATTGATCATGGGGAGGGAGGAAAGGTGGAGGGTTGGGATCTAGATCTTGTCCTTCCCCTTAGTATGCTTCCTCTTCTATGGGTGCTATGGTCTTCCATTATAGCTAATTCCTTTTCCTTTCCCTTTTTCTAGTCTTCTTGTTTGGAGCTTCTTTTCTTCCTTGTTTTCTGAATCTGTCATTCTGATTCCAATTCTTTGTTTAGTTCTGTGACTTCATCATCTGTAGGGGAGGCCTCCTCCTGCCTAGCCTCCTGCTCCCTTATGTTCTTTATAGACATTATTGGATCCCTCAAAGTGACTTTCACTGAAATGTTCCCATTCTTAGTATTGCCTGTCTCCATAGTCTCTCCCACTGTTTCACCCTTCTTAGCAAGAGGGGTCTCCACTTGCTGATCTTGGGGAGTAAATTGATTATTGGTTGGAATGATTGTGTCTGCAATCCCAGCCACCATGAAGTTCTGATGGTAATCTTCTTTCCTGTTATCTCTCAGTAGATGAGTGTATTCAGTATTGGATTCCAACTATGTGTGAGTTTTTTGTCTTCTGTTAGGTGGATTTAGCCTGTAGCATTTCTCCCTAGTATGGCCAAACATCTTGCAATGTTGACAGTAATAAGGCATTTGCTCCATGACCACTTCCTGCCAAAATCCCTTCAATGAGTCTCCAATCCAAATCCTTTTCACATCAGGGAGATTAACATCCCTCTCCACCAAAATTCTGGCAATAGCAAGCCTTGCTTTATTGTATGTAGCAGCATCCACCTTCAAAGGTGTTCCTAATGTGCAACCAATGTTGAATAAAGCATTTAATTTAAAGAGATGCAAAGGCAGTTTTGGTAGTTTGAACGAAATTGGCATTGTAGGGGGCTCCTGAGAAGGGTCATACTCAGGGGTCCATTTTAAAACTTTTATTTCAGCTCCTGCAATGATTATTGATTGTTATATATAAGAAAATAAAAGAGCATCTCGTGGCTCCCTACATGTTGATATAAGAAGTTGTTACAAAATGAGGGAGGGAAGGTGGATCCCCATCTAAAAGAAAAAAAGAAATACAAGTTAAGTCCTAGGGGTTCCCCAATCCACAATGCAACTCCACACAAAAAAGTAAAATAACAAAAAGGTATAAAATACCCAAAAATTACATTAGTTCAATGGAAGTAAAGCAGACATTTGAAATACATCCAAAGAAAAGAGTTGCACACAACATCATCAAAAAATGTAATCGAGAATGTCTTAAGCCAAAGTACAACAAAAGAAATTGCGTCGAGAGCGTTCTTTAAGTAAGTGCTGCTCTTTGTAAATAAGAACCATCGAAAGAAATGAGTCCCAGACCGAAAAACGAAAAGCCTTCAAAGGCCTGCACACCGTAGCAAGCGTAAAATAGTTCTGGAATTTCAGCAATAACTTCCTATTCCTAAATTCGAAGGTCTACCGAAGTCCAAATATAAATATAAAGTTACTGTGAAACAGCAAATATGTTGGAGCATCCAAACATATATAAGTAAAAGAGGTACCCAAAGCCAGATAAATACCTAACAGAATCCAATGCAGAGAATTAGTATAAATGATAGAAAAATTATAACTTGAAACAAAAATATTGGTCCTACGGCAGATTTAAGGTAGCACAGTAGTGATTTAAAAAAATTAACTGCTTCCAAAAAGCAAGGATCAAACAGAAAGTAGCATAGAACCGAAACCTGTTCAGGAAATGAAGTGAGAAATTGATATAGTAGATAGGAAAACACCTCAAATATATCGCAACAGGCCCAGTGAGCCCAAGAAAAATTAACTTCTGATATAAATCACATCTAATAAGTCATAATTCAAGAGAAATTGTAATTGAGGTGGGGGCAAAACCCCCACCAAAATTCTACTTAACCCCTGTTTAGCAAGCCACTTGGCAGGGGAATTACATTCTTTGTAAATAAAATGCATCCGTATTACTAAGTGATGCTTTTAAATAAAATCTCAAATAATGTTAAGCAAATAGAGAATATTCCATGAGATTGGAGAGGCCTTGTTGAACATATTAACAATAGCAATTGAATCCGATTCAATATATATATCATATTGAAACGAAAGATTACAGCGATCTGTAAAACATACCAAATGGAGAAGCGTTCAGCTTCTAAAGGTGTGGAGGCACAAACAGGAGAGGCAAAAAAATTGAGGTAGCTACCCCTATTATCACAAAAAATACCACCCCTCCCGATGTCATTAATAGTCCAGCTCCCATCTACATTCAGTTTCACCCAACCAACAAAGGGGGTTGCCACCTTAGCAAAGATGCCCTCCTACCCCTCTGGGGGCAAGTAGAATGTATCAAAAGGTGTCGAGAGACTTTGAGAAAATAAACAAGAATATAGGAGATGGTATTAGCAGGTGTAGGGGGCGTGCTTCATAGTTATTAGCATTTCTACCAGCTCAAAGGAACCACAAAATAACTAGAGGAAATGGTTCCAACTTACCAACATAAATAGGTGCATCCTTCCAAGCAACCAAATATTTATCCAACTCAAAATAATAATTCAATTTATTCCAATTAATACCAAAATATAGGCCAACCTCATGCCAAACAATACGAGCATAATGACAATCAAAGAAAATGTTTGAAGCCAATTTAGCCTCACATTTGCAAATGTAGCACCTCGAAGCCATACGCAAGCCTTTAAATTTAAGAATATAATTCAATGGCAAAAGCAATAAAAATTATCACCATAAGAAAAAAAATATAGAAGGGGATAAAAATCATTCCAAAGAGTTTTAGTCCAGCGACAATGAGTAAAAACATGCATATTTTGATACAAAAGTTTAGTGATGGAAGTATGAGAGGTGAATTTCCACATAGGGGTATCCACAATAATGCATGAAGAAAGTGGTATTTTTGTAACATACCCAGCCTTATCCCCAACCAAAGCCCTAAGTTTAGGCACATCCCAAGCACCATCGCGCCAACAATAAGAAACAAGGACATTGTTATAAAAAGCAGAATGAGGCATAGTAGAAAAGTCCTCCAATCCCCAATGATCAAACCAAAAGGATAAATTCTCATTACTAATATCCCAAAATATAAATTTTTGTGAGTCAGGTCGAACTTTAATCATAGCTTTGCAAAGTTTAGTGTCTCCCGNAAGCAGAATGAGGCATAGTAGAAAAGTCCTCCAATCCCCAATGATCAAACCAAAAGGATAAATTCTCATTACCGATATCCCAAAATATAAATTTTTTTGAGTCAGGTTGAACTTTAATCACAGCTTTGCAAAGTTTAGTGTCTCCCATTTTCCATTCAACTATAGTGGGGTGAACATGGGTGCAATATTTTTTATGAAGAAATTGAGCCCATAGCGACGTACCCATACAAAATTTAAACCAAAGTTTACAAATATTGATCTCAATAATATGATTAAGATTCTTAAACCCTAAACCACCAGCAAAGAGAGGTTTGTAAGCCTTATCCCAAGTGGACCAAATTTTTCTATGATTATTTTCAGACCATAAAAATTTTTTAAAGAGCCTCTCCAGAGTAATTTGAGTACTTTTTTTCAACTGTAAAACTTGAAGAGCATATAAATGAATGGTGTGAAGAACACCCTTAAGTAAAGTAAGCCTACCTCCATTAGAAAGAAAAGTTTCCTCCAATCATTTTTCTTTGCTTTAATTTTTTCCACTACATCATCCATTTGAGATTGCCTTTTCCTACCCCGCAAAATGTTGACACCCATATATTTAAGTGGAAGGGAGGCCATCTGACGAGAAGTATGATTGACAGCCCAGGTGGTAATGGTAGTGCTGACATGCTTACTAAAATAAATATGACATTTAGATGTGTTAAAGGTTAAAGCCAATGTGAGTTAGAAGTGCCTTAACATTCTCATCAAATGTTTGAAAGCATTTTTGCTAGCATTAGAGAAAATAGTAGCGTCATCAGCATTAGCAGATGACTGACCATAAGCTTAGATTTGTGAGAATATTAGGTGTAAGGGTGAAGCATCTACATTTGGTTCATAAGATGAGAGAGGTAATCAAAAGTGAGAATGAAAATCGTTGGAGAAAGAGGATCACTTTGTTTGATACCCCTTAAGGAGGAAAAGAAACCATAAGATTTTCTATTCATAAGAACGCTGTAGTAATTTTGAGCCAACCAGGTTTGAATAATGCGACAAAATTAAGTAGAAAAACCTCGAGCATGAAGAATGNGGGGGGGGAGGGGTGGCAGTGACTAGCTCCACCAGGTGTGAAGAGTCTACTTCAGCAATAATACAACTCCACTTGACTTCCTTAGCAAATTTTAAAGCCCAGTAAAGAGCAGCAGCTTCTGTTTCCAAAGCATCTTCAGCAATGTAGGGGGCCTTAAAATGAAGCAAAACTTTGCCTGTGTGATCTCTGAAAATACCTCCAATACCAGCTCTCTTATTTGTGAAGTTTCCATCAGTGTTTATTTTAATGAAAGGATAAGGAGGCTTTTCCCATCTAACCTTAATAACCATAGGGCATTTAAAATCAATATTAGTCATATCCTTCAATATCTGAGGGAACTTCTTCCTATTAATCAGCTTATGTAAATAGGCCTGGCAGTCAGTTGGCAGAGAATCAGAAGGAGACACACTATCCTCATGATTCACCTTGTTTCTAGCATTCCAAATAAAGGGAAGAGGAATCAGGTTAATTGCCTGCCAATCTCTCAAACAGTTTTTTAAATTGCCCCAGCCCACATTCAACAGATTCAGGTTAATATTAGAGTTCAGCTTATTCCAAACCTCCCTAGCAAAGTTGCATCTAAAAAAGAGATGATCATTGGATTCTTGATTATTATTGCAGAGGTGACATCTTGAGGGGCCTTTCAATCCTTTCAGCTTCAAAATATCATCTGTTGGAATTAAGTAATTTAGTACTCTCCAAGAAAAGAAAAACCTAGAAGGAGTTACGAATTTTTAGCAATTGCTAATATTCCACTTGTAATCTTCCCATTTGCACAGGCTATTATGGATGTCCTTTGAAATGTTGGATCTGGTCCTTTTAATTAGTTGAATTTGGTCTTTTTTATTTCTATCAAACTAGATTTTAGAGATACTTCTAGCAGCAGAATCTCTCAGGATTTTGTTCAAGGCATCCTCAAACCACTCATTGCCATTCCAACAGTCTTTAACCAGTAAATCTTCATCTTTTTCATTTTGTAGTGGCTCCAATTGATCAGCAGGGCACCAGTTATCCTTCCAGAAATTGATCTCTCCCTGTCCCAGCTCCCAAATAAGATATTTGTCAATCTCTTCTCTTCTCTTAATCATTTGGGTCCAAATCTTGGAGTCTCCATCCTTCTTTGTAACATCTCCAGGGTGAGCATTTTTACAGTATTTTGCCATCATGAAGTTAGCCCACAGGCTTTCATTTTGTCTAAATCTGATCCAAAGTTTGCACATGTTGATTTGCTGCATATGATGTAGTCCTTTAAAACCCAAGCCTCCAGCTTCATAAGGTTTAGCCACTCTTTGCCAACTAGCCCAAATCATTTGTTTCCTATTCCCAGCCCAATGAAATCTATTAAAAGTTCTCTCCAGCATCAAAGTGGTGCTTTTTTTCATGTTAGCCACTTGGAGGGTATAGAGGGGGATAGATGTGAGGATGCTCTATATGAGGGTGATCCTACCCCCATTAGATAAGAAAGAGTTTGTCCACCCCTGAAGGGTAGAATTAATTTTATCTATAACCTCATCAAACTAGGTCTGTTTGATTCTTCCTCTGACTAATTGGGTGCCCAGATATGTAAAAGGAATGCTCATGGTAGAAAAGCCTGTGAAATTTGCCATCTACTGCTTGATTGGAACAGGAACTCTCTTGCTTGCAAGAAACTGGCATTTTTCTTTATTAACTTTCAGCCCAGATACTTGTTGAAATTTGTTCAAGCATTCATNCCCCATTAGATAAGAAAGAGTTTGTCCACCCCTGAAGGGTAGAATTAATTTTATCTATAACCTCATCAAACTAGGTCTGTTTGATTCTTCCTCTGACTAATTGGGTGCCCAGATATGTAAAAGGAATGCTCATGGTAGAAAAGCCTGTGAAATTTGCCATCTACTGCTTGATTGGAACAGGAACTCTCTTGCTTGCAAGAAACTGGCATTTTTCTTTATTAACTTTCAGCCCAGATACTTGTTGAAATTTGTTCAAGCATTCATCAAGGTATCTAGTTGCAGCCTTGGTTTCCCTTGTGAAAATGAGAATATCATCAGCATAAATAAGGTGACTTATATCCATCTTAGCTTTGTTGTGATAAACATTGAACCTATTCCTTTTCTCCTGGCCATCAATGAGTTTTGATAGATAATCTAAAACCAGAATGAAAATAGTTGGGGAGAGAGGGTCACCTTGTTTAAGTCTTCTATTTGCTTTGAAAAAACCATGTGCTTTCTTTATGAGGACCGAGTTAGCATTAGCCTCAAGCCATATTTTAATGGTATGGCAGAACTTCACTTAGAAACCTCTAGCCTCCAAACATTCCATAATAAAATCCCAATTCACCATATCATAAGCCTTCTTTAAATCCAGTTTATATATCAGATTTCCTCCTCTGCAGGGTCTCTCCAAATCTTGTAATAATTCTTGAGCAAGTATAATTTGGTCCCCTATACTTCTCCCTTTCACAAAAGCTGCTTGATTAGTGCTAATAAGCAGGGGTAGAGCTGGTTGACGTCTATTCACCAGGATTTTACTTACAATTTTGTTGATTACATTGGTAAGGCTCAGAGTTCTGTACTGACTCCAGCAATTTTTAATGGAAGTCTTTGGAATGAAAACAATTGAAGAAGCACTGAAGTAATTAGGGAGAGAATGGCCTTTGAAAAAGTGTTGAACAGCTTGAATAACCTCCACCTTAATCTCCTCCCATGCTTTTTTGTAGAAGTCTGCAGTAAATCCATCAGGACCAGCTGATTTATTGCTGTCAATAAACTGCAAACCTCTCTGAATCTCCTCCTCAAGAATATCTGTCAGCTTTAAATTGGCAATGAACTGTTTGCTTTCAGAAAACAATTGTTTATCTATGTGGCCTCTGTTGGTATCATTATCATTCATGAGTTGTTGGCAGTATAACACAACACTTTTAGCAATCTCCTCCTTCTTCTTGATCCAATTACAATTCTGATATTTAATACAGTGAATAGTGTTGTATTTCCTCTGGGTAATTGATGCAAGCATGATAAAATTTTGTGTTTTTATCCCCTTCAGTGAATTTAGTTTTGGCCGCTTTTTGCTTGAGGAATTGGTCTTGCCAATTTATAGCAGCTAGCACTTTCTCATTGGCCTCTAAAAGAGCAGTGTCATCAGTTTTTCCTTTGCTGTGTTCCTCTTCCATAACCTGCAACTCCTTTTCAGCCTTATCCACAGCCATCATCAAATCTCCAAAAGTGGTCCAACTCCACTTTTTTAGGGCAGTACCTACCTTTTTTTGGTTTAACCACAAGCAGATGAATGGGTCAGGGTGTGACTCTGTCTTCCAGTTCTCCTTAACAACTTGCAAGAAGTCCTTGTGTTGTGACCAAACATTCAGGTATCTAAAAGCACCCTTCTGACAGCTACTCTTTGGGCCAATGGTGATGACCAAAGGCCTGTGATCAGATCCAGCAAGGCTTAAATGAGTTATAGTAGTCTGCAAGAAATTTTGGATCCTGTGGTCATTGGCTAAGACTCTATTCAGTCTTTCCNCCCCCCCCCCTCCTTTCAGCAGGTGATGAAATACAAATGAAATCTCCTGCCACAATCCATGCTGAAAGGTCTCCCACAACTCAGTTCTAGTTGTTGTAGAGCATCCTGCATAAACAAAAGAAGCAAAACCATCCATTACTTCAGAACTGATGTTCATATGAAGAATTTGCTGGTGATTAAGTAAGATAGAGCACTTCATTTCTTTCCTGCAGAAAACCAAAATTTTGTTATTTAAGTTAGTGAAAAGGTTGAAGCCAGAAAACACTTTAACTATATTCTTAGTGTTAATATGAACCATAAGTTTCAAAATGGTTAAGCACCAAAATTAGTATTTTTTGTTAAGATATTTTAATCTTTTTAAAGATAAGGGGTGAGCAATCTCCCTTATATTCCAACACAGCATATTGATCATGGGGAGGGAGAAAAGGTGGAGGGCTGGGATCTAGATCTAGTCCTTCCCCTTAGTATGCTTCCTCTTCTATGGGTGCTATGGTCTTCCATTATAGCTAATTCCTTTTCCTTTCCCTTTTTCAAGTCTTCTTGTTTGTAGCTTCTTTTCTTCCTTATTTTTTGAATCTGTCATTCTGATTCCAATTCTTTGTTTATTTCTGTGACTATATCATCTGTAGGGGAGGCCTCCTCCTCCCTAGCCTCCTGCTCCCTTGTGTTCTTTATAGACATTATTGGATCCCTTAAAGTGACTTTCACTGAAATGTTCCCATTCTCAGTATTGCCTGTCTCTACAGTCTCTCCCACTGTTTCACCCTTCTTAGCAAGAGGGGTCTCCACTTGCTAATCTTGGGGAGTAAATTGATTATTTGTTGGAATGATTGTGTCTGCAGTCCCAGTCATCATGAAGTTCTGATGGTAATCTTCTTTGCTGTTATCTCTCAGTAGATGAGTGTATTCAGTATTAGATTCCAGCTGTGTGTGAGTTTTTTTGTCTTTTGTTAGGTGGATTTATCCTGTAACATTTCTCCCTAGTATTTCCAAACATCTTGCAATGTTGACAGTAATAAGGTCTTTGCTCCATGACCACTTCCTGCCAAAATCCCTTCAATGAGTCTCCAATCCAAATCCTCTTCACATCAGGGAGAGTTACATCCTTCTCCACCAATATTCTAGCAATAGCAGGCCTTAATTTATTGTATGTAGCAGCATCCACCTTCAAAGGTGTTCCTAAGGTGCAACCAATGTTGAATAAAGCATTTAATTTAAAGAGTTGCAAAGGTAGTTTTGGTAGTTTGAACCAAATTCGCACTGTAGGGGGCTCCTGAGAAGGGTCATACTCAGGGGTCCATTTTAAAATTTTCATTTCAGCTCCTGCAATGATTATTGATTGTTATATATAAAAAATAAAAGAGCATTTCATGGCTCCCTACATGTTGATATAAGAAGTTGTTACAAAATGAGGGAGGGAAGGCGGATCCCCATCTAAAAGAAAAAAGAAATACAAGTTAAGTCTTAGGGGTTCCCCAATCCACAATGCAACTCAACACAAAAACGTAAAATAACAGAAAGGTATAAAATACCCAAAAATTACATTAGTTCAATGGAAGTAAAGCAGACATTTGAAATACATCCAAAGAAAAGAGTTGCACACAACATCATCAAAAAAGGTAATCGAGAATGTCTTAAGCCAAAGTGCAGCAAAAGAAATTGCGTCAAGAGAGTCCTTTAAGTCAAAGTGCTGCTCTTTGTAAATAAGAACCATCAAAAGAAATGAGTCCCAGACCAAAAAACGAAAAGTCTTCAAAGGCCTGCACATCGTAGCAAGCGTAAAATAGTTCTGGAATTTCAGAAATAACTTCCTATTCCTAAATTCAAAGGTCTACCGAAGTCCAAATATAAATATAAAGTTATTGTGAAACAGCAAATATGTTGGAGCATCCAAACATATCCAAGTAAAAGAGGTACCCAAAGCCAGATAAATACCTAACAGAATCAAATGTAGAGAATTAGTATAAATGATAGAAAAATTATAGCATGAAACAAAAATATTGGTCCCATGGCAGATTTAAGGTAGCATAGTAGTGATATAAAATAATCACCTGCTTCCAAAAAGAAAGGATCAAATTGAAAGTAGCATAGAACCGAAACCTGTTCAGGAAATGGAGCGAGAAATTGATATATTAGATAGGAAAACACCTCAAAGATATCGCAACAGGCCCAGTGAGCCCAAGAAAAATTAACTTCTGATATAAAGCACATCTAATAAGTCATAATTCAAGAGAAAGTGTAATTGAGGTGGGGGCAAAACCCCCACCAAAATTCTACTTAACCCTTGTTTAGCAAGCCACTTGGCAGGGGAATTACATTCTTTGTAAATAAAATGCATCTGTATTACTAAGTGATGCTTTTAAATAAAATCTCGAATAATGTTAAGTAAATAGAGAATATTCCATGAGATTGGAAAGGCCTTGTTGAACATATTTACAATAGCAATTGAATCCGATTATATATATATATCATATTGAAACAAAAGATTACAGCGATCTATAAAACATACCAAATGGAGAAGCGTTCAGCTTCTAAAGGTGTGGACGCACAAATAGGAGAGGCAAAAAAATTGAGGTAGCTACCCCTATTATCACAAAAAATACCACCCCTCCCGATGCCATTAACAGTCCAGCTCCCATCTAAATTTAGCTTCACCCAACCAACAGAGGGGGGTTGCCACCTTAGCAAAGAGGCCCCCTTACCCCTCTGGGGGCAAGTAGAATGTATCAAAAGGTGTCTAGAGACTTTGAGAAAATAAGCGAGAATATAGGAGATGGTATTAGCAGGTGTAGGGGGGCGTGCTTCATAGTTATGAGCATTTCTACCAGCTCAAAGGAACCACAAAATAACTAGAGGAAATGGTTCCAACTTACCAACATAAATAGGTGCAACCTTCCAAGCAACCAAATATTTATCCAACTCAGAATAATCATTCAATTTAGTCCAAGTAATACCAAAATATAGGCCAACCTCATGCCAAACAATACGAGCATAATGGCAATCCAAGAAAATGTGTGAAACCGATTTAGCCTGACATTTGCAAATGTAGCACCTCGAAGCCATACACAAGCCTTTAAATTTAAGAATATCATTCAATGGTAAAAGAAATAAAAATTATCACCATAAGAAAAAAATATAGAAGGGGATAAAAAATCATTCCAAAGAGTTTTAGTCCAGCGACAATGAGTAAAAACATGCATATTTTGATACAAAAGTTTAGTGATGGAAGTATGAGAGGTGAATT
>JXCR01012730.1:0-16402 GCA_002079205.1 Phalaenopsis hybrid cultivar | reverse complement strand
ATTGAGGCTGATTTCTGATGTAATTAGTATGTTAAATTTGTTTGGGAGAAGTTTCTAAGGATATAGCTGACATCCATGGTAGTGGTTCGACAAATTTTATTTGTGATGTTTTGGAAAAAGATAAAAGCATGCTAATTATAAATTTTTAAGTTTTTTGAGGAATACACTTTAATAAATTATATTGGAATTTTTATGTTTTAACTGTAAATTTTATCTTGGTGATTTGTAGTGATAGATTCGTTTCTGATTGTTCAATGTCTTTTTCTTTCAGGTTAATGTAATAGTTTTGCGGGAGACATTTTGTTAGATTATGAATCAGTTTTGTCCCTTGATCTTGCCATGAGCAAACAAGGCGGTTATCTTTCCCAGCTTATAGGTTGGGGAGGTGGTGAGTTAGGATTAGTGGGTGACAAAGTTGCTTTCTACCTATAGCATTAGAAACCACATATTTTGTTCTTCACATGCTTGCATTTCCAATTTATGTTAATGCCATTTTAGGGTATAAAAAATATGACAATTACAGCAGGGTTGAAGTACTTGCTTGTGTTACAAATTAACTAGAAATAGTATGGAAAATGCATAAATTTGAAGCAATTAGAATCCTATAGAAAATTCATGTGAACATGGTCAAAATCGTTCTCGTAACGGTGGCATTTTTTTTATCTAATGTGTCCAATTTGATCTCTGAACTTTCCTAAATGTTCCATTAATTTATCATACTGATCCAAAGTAATCCAAGAAAGGGACTATTTTGAATTGAAATTGAGAATTTAAGGGTTTAGATTGAATAAATTTATTGTCAGCGATTAAAATGGTGCCACACAAATAATCTTGATACCATTTTGATATTTTGTTTGTAGCTCTTAGATATAGTTCTTGTTTTTCAAATTTAATTGCATAGGTGCAAGGAAGGATATATACTAGCTTAAAACTTTTCAAGTGTTTTTGCTGAAGAGAAAACATATTTGCACTAAAAAAGTATGTTAAAGTTAGCATTTGTTATCAAATCTATTAAAAGTTATAACAGTTTTTCAAAACTTTATAAAATCCTTATTTGAATTTTATAGAAGCAATTGCACGATGATAGACGTTACCCCCTTAGCAAAGCATAGCATAGAAGTTGATAGTTTATTAGTTTTTTGGTATGGTAATTGTTTTTTAATGATTGTCAAACTTGTTATCCTTGTGTTGAAGGAATCTTTCTTAAAAATCATTTGCAATATACACACTATTGGTTTTGACATGCATAATTAGGGTTAGGGATCCCTCGGTAAAATGAGGAGATATAATCTATGGTTAAATCAAAAGGAACATGAATATATTTTAGTAAAGCAAAGACTAAAGATTATATGGAATTCTCAGGTAAGTTTGCAAATTCTAATATGGACGAGCAATGGTGAATCTCTTAGTTAGAGTAATGTAAGATTGATCATGTTTTGATTTTTTAAAAATATAATTTCTTAATACATCATGTTAAGATGAAAGGTTTGTCCTGGACTTCTGCCGAAATTCTTACAGAAGCTAGCATACATATCCAATAATAAATGAAACAAGAAGGAATTTAAACATCTAATTTCATGTAGTTAGGAAATAAACTAAATGCGGTAATGTTAAATGATGAGTGGGGATCATTTGGTTTTATTTATTTTGCATGCTTGTGTTTGTTTTCATATATGTCCCCGTTTGGAATAGCCGCATTGTTTGATAAATCCGTTCGGACTGAGTTTTAAAAACGGCGTATTTTTTTTGTATAATAAACGCGACCGCGGGATCAACCCCGCGGCCCGCGTTCGTTTGCGGTTTTACCCCGCTGCCCTCGTCTCTTTCGTGCTGCGTCTCAGCTGCCTCTCGCGATCCCTTCTCTCTCGCTACCAAAATTATTGACTTTGTGAACAAACCTTTGCGATACATAACTGGGATGGCAACGAAGGGATCGCGGCTTACAGAGACCACCGAAACTCCCATCTTTTTCATCCTTCCCGCTCCGCTCCGACCAAAAACCATTGAAGAAGGTAATTACTTCTTTAATCTATTCCGGTGCTGAGGGATCCTCTTTCTGAATGCTTGTTCTTTACATTTTTTCGCTTCACTCTGCTAAATTTTACATTCTCCTTCAATAGGCTTTCTAATTAAGATGGTTCTTGCTGTGATTTGCGCCTTAAGTGAAAAAGGAAGGAGCTTTTATGAAACTAGGAAAGCGTTGTGTGTGAAGTGAAACCAAATTTCTTTTTTCTGTGTTTCATCTTAAAGGCGTATTATAGATGGGCTTTGTGCAAGGATTTTTTATCAAAATTGGAGTTAGAGCTGAAGCGATCAGCGACGTCGCTCACAGATTGATAAAACGTTCTAACTTCATCGTCTCCCAGAAGGTATCGGAACTCCTCTCATCATTTCATGTATCTCAAAAAAATATTTTTTTTTCAAAATCTCATCTATTAGCAGATTACCCTAACGCTGACGAGTTGACCTTCAACATGCTCTATATCCTGTTGCTTCTCGGTTTTGAAATTTCTATAGTTATTAAGCTCATCTTTGCAATATATTGCATCATTATCTGCACCTTTTAGAGCTTACTAGTTCTTTGGTCCTATTAGATTGATGACTTGCTCTAAGTGCTGAAACATGTGTTTTGATGCTCTATGTAGATAAAGTAATTGGGATGGCCAGGATGTCAGAACCTATTATGCAGCCATATTTGAACTGAAATCTTTTTTTGATTTTTTTTGTATAAATTCAGTTTTTTATTAGTGAAAAATATTTCTGCTTCGTTGAGACATATTGTTAGTTTGTATACCCATGTGAGAACCAGCAGGTAGGTGTTCTGCAACTTGCACTTTGCACACCATGGAAATTCTATTTTGGAAGAAAGCTTAGGTCCTGCAACAAATTGGGGAGAGGAAGAATTTTTTTTGTAAGTAGAAATAGATTCAAACAGGCATCCTGTAGGCTGTGTAGTTTTATATGTTCTTTTAAATTCTCCTTCCATATTGAAAATTGAAGGAAATAATCATTCTGTAAATGACTTTCTTGTGTTAGGGAACTGGAAATGAAAGCTATTTATGTGGTCTGGAAAGGCTAGCTTGAGTGAGTGAATGAGTTATATCCATAGAGAAGTTTTAAAGCTGAAAAACAAAGTTATAGTGCTTATGAAAGTTGTTAAATAGAAGCAATTTTGTATGTTTTGTGTTAGAAATGGAGTTGTTAATGTTTAAAATAGCTTGGAGGATGCGACGATAATGGTAGTAGAAAAATGAATTGACAGACACAAATTACATTGGTGTTGATGTAGATTAACACCGTGGCACATGCATGAAACATTAATCAATTGTACAGGCAAATTAGGCACAAGATCATAATAATCAGGATTTATTATATGATCATAATAGTTTTGGAAGTTCAAGCTCTTCAATTTCTTAATAAGTCTTCTAGGTTAGGTTTTGACGGTATGGTTGGTCATTTTTAAAATTTTCTTAAGGATGAAGTAGCATAAATGTTTGAAATATTAGTTCAAAATTAACATAGGATTCACATTTAAAACTTTAGGCATCAATTTCTACTAAAAATGTTGTAGCATTTGTTCGTTTGTAAAGTTTGTCAATTCATGCGATGGCAAACAGAAAATGTGTCGAATTCAGCTTTGTAATTTTTAATGTATGTTGACCTTGGTTCAAGTTTCCTTGTGATTTTTTCTCTATAATTCATACAATTTTTAAGAAAACGTGAACTTCTAATGTAAACGAAAATCTTACTTTTTAAAAAAAGCATTTCATTTGTATTTTAGTAATATATACAATCTAATGCTAAAATAAAGAAATTAATCATTGTCATGAGCAATTCTAAACTATTTACACTTTAAATTATATTCCCTTGTTTTCAGTTAACGGAAACTTCCTTTTCTCTTATCCCTTTACTAAAAGCATATGAGACTATTTCTAATGTAGAAAAGATCTTATAGGATCTCGTCTAGTTAGGTTACCCAATATCAAACTTCCTAACATACAACCATTATTTTTAATACTTTCCTTAACACTCCCCTCAAGCTTCTTAATAAATAGTGATCATGTCTTCCTTGTTACAAATATAAGTGACTTTAGCTCCATTAAAGTTTTTTGTGAAGATCTCCCCTAGTTGTTCCCTAGTCTTTACATGAACTGTGGAAATAGAGTTTTGTTAATTTTTTCACGAAAAAATGACCATCTATATCAATGTGCTTTGTTCATTCATGGAACACAAAAGGTTTAAACAATATGACTTTGTGGCTTGGTTATCACGCCACGACTGTTGGAACTGTCATCTTTAAACCCATTTAAACAATATGACTTTGTAGCTTTGTTGTTGAGGACTATGCTAAAATTTATATAATTGACTATTTGGACATGTTCTTAGTAGCTGAAAAGATGTAGAGAAATATTCTTTGATATTCTTATAGTGTAAACCTCCCATTTTGTGCCATGTATATCTGAAAAGGCGCAGATAAATATTCTTTGATATTGTCATTTCTCAGAATCTTAAAAAAATTGAATTGGATTTTAATTTTAGCACAAAAGGATTGAAAATATGATGGTGTCTCAAAACGAAGTTTCATAAAGTTAAGTCTTACGAGAAAAAAATCATTCACAAAACTGATAAAATATTGAAATCCATTCGACAAAACATGATAATGTCCCCATACATCAGAATGAACCAATTCAAAACTATGACTAACTTATTATTAATTTTGGGAATAGAAGACAAACGATAGTGTTTAGTAAATTGATATAAGTCACAATTTAAAAATTATAATTGCTATAACAGAGGGTATAACTTTTTAAGATTTGGTAGTGATGGATGCCCTAATCGACATAAGATCCTCAAAAATGATAATGGTCAAGAAATAATAAGATACGACAATTAAGTGCACATGTAATCTTGTTAACAAAGACAAGATTAAAAGAGAATTGAGGTAAACAAAGTTGGAAGTTGCAACAACTTGTTTTACTAGGCCCTTGTGGCTAGAATGCTGTTGAATTTTGATGTTTCTGTCATGCTGTAAAGCGATGTGGGTTGGATCTCAATTGTCGAGATATTGGCAGAAATTTGAATTTGAAAACATTCATTTTTATTATTCTTCTTGTCATATTTTTGGGCATAAATTTTTTAATGTTTCAACGCACATTCTAAGTTGAGGCTTACTAAATCTTGATCATTGACTCTTCCGTCTGATGCTCAGATTAATCTTCCTACTTGTTTGGTGGAAGAGCTTCCGTAATCTAATCATGACTTGTTCTATAATTTTTGAGCCAAATTGATTGATTGATTTTCCTACTGTTGCTTGCCCCTTGGTATTAATTTCATCATCAGTTGTTGATTATACTACTTAGAATACTCAAAAAGTTTTTAGAACACCACATTTTCATCCACTTTGTGAGCAGAATGAACCTTTACTATTCAAAAGTTTTGATGCTGATTAGAGCATTTAAAGTGTTGACTCCGCAACAGATAAAAGTTGTCATATTCTTTATATTAGAAGGGGTAGGAATCAGAAGAAGATTTATCATTTCTCACCAATATTCACTATGCTCCAAGCTAGGCGATCTAGATAATTGTATCTCATATTATACTGTTGCAAATTTTTTTTGTTTACTCTTTGCGTTTTTTATTAAATGCCCTTTGTTGTACTCTCTTTTTGTCTAGTTTGTAAAAGTTGTTAATTTAAACAAGAATAATGAACGTGAACAATTATGAAATAAGTTTATGCTTGAGAGCAGTTACTAGCCATCAACCACATTAGGCACTTAGTTTAATTTTTAATGTTTTTTAATTCTGATTTGATAGGTTATTTTGGAGCTCATTCTTCAATTCTTATTTAAAGAGATTGCAAATTTACTTTAATGTTCATGATTAATAATGTGGATAGACCTTGTGCAAAATGATTTGCTCAAAATAGATTTGAATGTAGAATGTTGGATTCCTAAGTTGACCGCTAATAATTGGGATAGAGATGATGGTGATGATGATACTCTACTTCTATTGCTTTAGTAATTGTTTATTAAATTGATTATATGAAACCATGACTGTGCAGATGGAAGACTTCCAATTCCTCCAAGCAAGTATAGAAAGGTGAATTATCCTTGAGCTTATATCGAAACATACAATTCAGAAGTGTTTTTGTTTAAACCAAATCTGCTTAATTAAACTTGATCAAGATGTTTGGCTTCGTTTATGTATTAAAGAGAGAATGCAAGTTATTTAATAACATTTTGTCATATTTCTTTGGCCCTTATAAGTGTTCATGAATTACTTTTCATTGGTACCTGAGAGATTATTTATGTACTTGTGAATTTGCCCATCACCTCCTGCCCTTCTCTTTTTCCCTCTTTTTATTCAGGGTCTTAATGGCTTATTGGTTTAGTTTTTTGTAATGTCATTTGAGGCCTAGATAATGTGGAGTGATCATGGTCTGTAATAATGAATGTACTGCATGACTATTTCTATCAATAGGGTTAAAGTAATATGAGTTCAACACTGATAATTTTGGTGAACTAGCTTAAAGAAATTGTTTAGGTCAACTTTAATAAGTTAAGGTCTAGGTCCTAGAAAAAGTACCAATAGCTACTGTTGGAACCCATTATTCCAATTTTGAGTCCTTCATGCTATAAATTTCCGTAGCTGATGAACATAACCATTACACAGCTGCACACTAAAATTAATGGTCTTAACTATGCACAGGACAGACTCCCCAATTACTGACACAATCCCATACCCATCTGCATTCCCTTGTGCATACCCATACTTTCTAACTTAATTGTATGCTGATAGATTTTACATCAAATTTTCCTTTAGATTCATCAACTACCTTTCAGCTTTGGATAATTGCTTGAGGATGCAAATGTGCTCAGAAAGAGTGCAAACCATACTTTTGCCATCAGTTTTCATATGTTATGTTCTTTAGTGAAATTGATGCAATGGTCATGGCTGGATAGTGCATAGAGAGATAAGGGAAATTATTGCCTAATGCCAATTTCTTACTTTTTTTATTCTAGGTAAAAATATTTGGGTAGATATTACTTGATTCCTTAGGTTGTAGACCATACTTTATGTTGTTTGACATTTTATAAGCCCTCAAGTTTGATCTCACAGATACATGAGTCTTGCATGATGGCCTTGTTATAATCAAAATGCCAGTTACGAAAAAAAAATGCTGATAAATGTTCTTATATTTTTCCTCTTTCCTTTCTTTAATGATTTTGATGCATAAATTTTTATTTTTAGGTGGCAACAGTGGTGTATAGCATGAGTTTGGTAGAAGGTGGCCTTGGATATCCAACCTAGCAAATCCTACTAGTTGTTGAATCATTTCTGGCTGTTGGGTGGGTTGATTAATCACCATTGTAACCATGCTATCAGGACCATGGGATTCATCTTGGTTAGGATTGTCACCCTTATAGGATCTTTACGTTGGTAGCCTTAGTGAGGCTTCCAACACTGAGGCAGAATTCAACTTCTATTGGAAAGCTTGAAGAACCCTATCATTATAATAGGACTAGGAAGTGTAGAAAAGGGGGTGAGTATTTAAGAAAGTAGGAGAAAAGTAATATTCTCTTATTTCTCCATGATCTAAGTTACAACTCTTCTCCTTATATAATAAGTAAGAGTTAGGGCAAGTTTAATTCCTACCATTACAACCTATCAAAGACACAATAACTAACAATATGATTGAAAAACAACCTAATAAGAAAGGAATAAATGAGAATAGGTCTAAAAAAGAAGACTCAAAATTTCCCACTACCCCTCAAGCTTGGTCTTAGATTTTGTAAAGAGACCTAACTTGGTATTCAAATCAAAAGTTATCTGGAGTGAAGATATCAACAACTTGATTATGAGTTCAATTATAGATCAAGTGAATAATGCTTCCATTGATCTTCTCAAAGATAAAACATCTCTCAATCTCAATGTGCTTGGTTCTGTTATGATGCACATGATTCTTTGATCTAGTGGAGCATCCAAGCCAATCACGGATGAGTATAAATCTATCTAAAATGAAGTGAATGTGGAGCACACCAACAACCCCGAATCAATCCCAGCCAGATGTGCTTTAAGTTCCATGGTTTTGGGCACATCATATCAGATTTTCCACATTGGAGAATGAAATATTTCACTGAGCAGAGTGACGTAGAGGAGGCAGAGGGTCAAGACCCCGAGGAGGAAAATGGAGAGGAGTACCAGCTTGCAATCGACAAGGGAAAGATGTTAGTGATTCAAGCTGAGCCCATGAGTGAGACTCCAACATGATTATCATTGTTTCTTCTAGAAGGTAGTGAGTCTAAGGTAATTGACGTTCATAGAGAGTTTGAGGATTCGGTGCCATCGATTATCTTGTTGCAAACATTGAGAGGAGTCTCAATAGGACTAACATTGTTTGTTTAAAAGGGAAGTGAGTCCTAGGAGCCGATATCAGACGCAATGTCATAACTCGGCTTGGGGCTTGAAGTTAACTAAGACGGGAAATGACGGTCGGAGGGGGAAATCAATTCTCTACTAATCTATTTCTATCACAAGCATGTTACTATTCAAATAATATGTGAAACAAACATTAAATAAAATAAAAATTAATAAGTAAAAATTGGTGCCTTACTAGTTGTTCTCACCTCTTGTATACATTTTCTCTTCTATTAATCTTGTTTAAATGTTTAAAATCTAAATATAATATTAAAACAACATAATCAGATCTAAAGATAACCCAAAAGCAACCACACTCCTGAACTACAATATTCAAAGGAAAAGAGATCAATATGCATGCATGTTTATAAGCAATTTTATAATAGGTTGACAATTCATATTTTTATAAGCAATCTGATATTTGCTAATGCATGTATCGATGACTTTTTCTGAATAAAAATTATATTCTATAGGCATTTTCTTAAACTTTATACTTTACATACACAACTGTCTTTACTAGGATCATCTCAATACAACCTAATATACTCTTAGCCGATATTGCCCCGTTGACATAACAGTTGGCGACCTACGCATTGCAATTATTTAGTGAAAAGGCCATTACCTGCCCCTCACCGATGTTATCCCGTCGGCACATCGATTAACAATGTAACATCATAATTTTTTTGAGGAGGTAGGCTCTTATCCACTCACCCTGGTCGATATTATTGCGTCAGCAGAGCGGTTAATGAACTAACCATCATAATTGTCTGAGGTGGTATATAAATTCTATGCATGCGGGTACACTTGTGTCCTCTGCTTGTATCATTAGAGGGTTAAATTCTATTCTGAACATACATATACAAACATTCATATATAAAATTTCATTCATTATTCTGAGACCTCATCATGCAATTGCTAACATGCATACTTACTCTGCTGTGTAAATATTTAACATGTATCTCTCATAATATTTATTTATTTATCTCATGTATATCTTTCATACCTGCCTATCTTACATATAATGCCTATCTTACATATAATATGTTGAATTCGTGCTGGAATCCCTTACGAAAACTCGCAAGCTACATTTAACACTTCTGACGCTAATTCGGCGCTTCTGACAACTACTAGAACCAAATAATGCTTGGAAAACGAGGCAAATTTCAAAATTGAAACAAGAGGAAAGACATGAATGTCTAAAATAATGTGAAATAGAGTTTCATACCTTAATGTTTCATCCCGATGCCCTAAAATGTCGTATACAACTCTATGTGGGCCGCTCGATTCATGCGGCTCCAATAGCCGAGCGCTACTCTTACTGGAAGGAGAAATCGGGGGGAGAGGGGAAATGACATTTGACACTCTGTAGCTTACCAGGTAGCCGCTCGTCCTTATTGTTTGCGTCTACTACAGTGGCTCGAGCAGAAGCTTGCAAAAACTCCTCTGCCGAGTGAAACCGATAGGGATGGAGAGCTTGCGAACAAAACCAAGAGGGAGGGAGAGGAGTATCGAGAGAGTGGAGTAGAAATTTCGAGAGTTTTGGATGGTTCGACGCTTCCCAAGCTAAACATCGTGTGGTTTAAGTCGGTGTCTATAGTAAATGTACGGAAGTTTAGAAAATAATTAGGTTTAATTAGTTTAATTAATTTATAAATTCTAATTTTTACCTCTTTTAATTCGTTCATAATTTATATATAGCATTATATATCAAAATTGATCAATTTTTTGTATAGAATTTTATAAAATTATTTTGATTGAAACCTGAAGGATTCAAAAATTGGGATATATTTTTAGTTGCTGAAATTTTTATCCAATGTCTCAAACATTTTGGTTATTGCACACAAGGCAGCCCCTACTAAGTATATTTCAGGATTTTTGGACATATAATCTATCTCCTAAGTTGCCATGGCTGAGGGAGGTCCAACATGTTCTCACTTTAGATAGAGCAGAGGAGTCTCTGAGACATTTCTGGAAAACTATTTGGAATAAGCTGAGTGATGAATACCAGTTCAATTTAACAGCTCACTTGGGGACTTATGACCATATATGAGCGACGAACAATTTTAAAAGTCACCTTAGGTGCTTTGTGGGAAATAACAACCAATAGTGGGATCCGAGTCGTTACAGAGAAGAAGAAGCTTCTCTTAGCCTAGGGGAATGATGCAAAGCGTTGGTGCAACATTCACTTAAAGTAGAATCCGGTGTTTTCCGCGGGATTGCGAGAAATACGTGACCACGATTGAGGACAGAGCTATTTTTGCACTTTTTTTCTTTCCTTTTTTTATTTCTTTTCTATTTCTATTTAGGTTATTTTCTGTGAAGAGACTATTTATATCTTATATATTCTTATTTTTTTCAGCTTACTCTTTGTTTTGAGTTTAGGGAGATTGTAATCTCTATTTTCTACCTTAAGGAGTACTGTATCCTTTTATTTTGCTAGGGGGGTGCCTGTATCTTACTTAAGAATAGGTGGACAAACCTCCTCAGCGCTTGAATGTCACCGATTCGGAGTTTGCTTTGTTGTTTTCAACCGAAATGCTTATCACCTTCTCAATGCATTCGACCTCACATATTTTCGTTCTGTTGCTTTTCCACAACTACTAAACTGCAAAATCGGCTTTTCAAATACCTTCTAAAAGCCCTAAAATGATATCATGAACTCTCATGAATAGAGATATTATTGGCTTTGGCCTAATGATTCCACAATTTTGTCTCACTGGTGTAACTTCCCAGAGGTCACCCACGCTGAGAGTGCTGTCATACGAGCATGCTTAAAATTGGAGTTCCTGATAAAGTTTCAACCATGGCAGCAAAAGGCGCTTTAATGTTCAAGAGTTCCCCTTAATTCTACTTAAGAGGTTTCTCATCTTGTTCATGGGTCAATTCATTAGTCATAGTTTTTCAACTCGGGCAACTTCATGTTGGACTGTAACATTGGTTTATTTTATTTTGTTTTTTGTTCTTGTCTTTGCTGTTGAAGGTTGTTTGCTTTTGGAAGTAAAGTTCCTGGAGGCTGGCGTAGTTTATGTTTTCTTATCTACTGCTGTGGTTTTCGCATTCTATTATTTACCTATTATTATGGCCGATTTCTTATTTTAGTGGGCATTTTTTGGGCTTTTCTATTTGTTATACTTGTAGATTTTATTCTGTTTTTAGGAAAGATTTCATGCAATTATTTTAATTATTAAGCTTGGATAAGTATGAGTTTGCTTGTTATTTAGAATCAGGTTTGCAAATCTTGTAAACCATATTTGCTAACCCCCAAATGACGAGTTTATACGTAAATATTTTGAGGCATGTCATTTGATTTTTTTGATTGAATAACAAGCTCTTCTAATTTTAATCTTGTGTTTGAATGTTGGATGTATGAGTCACTCTAGTGCAATAAAATGTGACTTCTAATTCTGGTGAAGGCTATCTTTTCATGTTAGCATGAGGCCTGTGTTTCTTACTCTAACAAACTCTTTATTAATATAATTTATCCTAAATATCATGCTATGATTCTTTATTTTGTTTAAATTTTGCATGGCTAGAATATTGTGGTGATTAAAGTACAATTTCTTGTTGATTTTGCATTGTTCAAAATTTTATTGGATTTCTTCAAAGTTATTCAATGTTTAAAACATTGATTGGGTTTTCAAGTTTATATATTAAGAGAGAAAGATATAATCTAATTAGTGGTCTTTGATCTTAATTTTATTCTTATGATCCGCATTTATTGCAACATTTTAAGTACTTGAACCCTATACCCTAAATCATTTTGCGTAAACGCTAGTTCAACCGGATTGCTTGGTTTTGAAAATTATGTTGACCATGTGAAACTTTGCTTATGAGACTGACCTTTAGCTGACCAGCTTACGTTAATTTTTAAGGCTAAAGGATCCTTATGTAGACTTGTGCTGCATTTTGGGGCCATTTAAAATCATTAATGATGCCATTTTGATTAAAAGATTTTATATCAAGTCAATAGTTAAATTATGTGAGTTAAATTAATGAAAAATTTAACATCATTTGAAAAAGAAAATTAACAAGAGAATTTTTGCAAATATACTTATGATTTATCCTTGGAGGCCAATCTGTTTATGAGAAGAGCGGGGAGGTCATAATGGCAGGTTTTTTAAAATTTGAATCTTTATAAAGCATAATTTATATAACAGTGAGAGATGAGTGACATTTATGCAAATTGTTTTTATTTTTTCTCATCTAATTTGCTGGTATGGTATTTAGGTTGCATTTGCTTTATTTTGGATAGCTGTGATTTCTTTTCTCTCTCTTCACCAAGCTCTCTATTCTTGTATCTCATCTACCTTTTTTCTGTGTGGGGCTTCAATCAGCATGAGCGAAACTGTTATATGTGTGGTTCCCCAGATCACTTGATTAGAGAGTGTCCTCATGCCAAAACTGGTAAAGCACTGTCAGACTTTCATTTAGGATTATATGCCTTGCAAATTTTTTAATGTTTGGAATGCTCTGTATTCATTTGTTTAGGAAATGCTGTTTGTTCCGGGGGCATTCCACGCTACCGAGAAGGCTATTGGCATGGGGCCTCTTTGTCAAATGTTAGGCCTTATGCAAATATATATGGCGTCCCTCCTATAATGCATTTTGATCCAATGATGTTTCAGGCCCCGGCTTTTGCCATTTCATCATGCATGCCACCCATGTATGGTGGTCTGGCAGCTCCTTAGTATGTCTCTAGTTCTACATTTTTTCATCACTATTTTTTGTTTCTAATGCTCTGTATCTTGGAAATTTCGGCTGGATTTCATTGTGTTAGACATCACGTTTTTGTTTTTGATATTTGCAAAATTCATTTTTCAGTGGATTCATGAGAACAGGGGCTGTCCCACATGTCATGATGCCTGGAGCAGAGCCTAGAATTCATGCTGCTGAAACAATGAATAAACAAAATGGTGAAGGGAAACGCTATTATGGATCTCGAGAGAGGTAACTCCGGCCAATTTACTCTATTTTTTTTCTCATCCTTATTCAACACACACACACACACACACACACCTATATATGAGAACGCTTAGGTGAATGAATGGTATTAAACTTAGAGACAAAATGCAAAACAAATATATCTGCGAATGAGTTGGTGTAGCTCTTGTGACAAACAATATTAGAGAGAGTTGTATTAGATGGTTCAAACACAACATTAAACGTTGACCATCTAGTGATCTGGTTAGTAGAGTAGATGTTGTATGTGTGTGCGTGCTTGACTAAATTCCGATATTAATTTAAATTTGGAGATTCCACCTGGCCTAGTGCAACTTTATGACTGTCAAGGCTACCATGCTGTTCATGTCTATTGAAGGTCTGATTTTATCACGTTCTTTTACCTGTATGGATGTTTTTTTTTTCAGTTGTGTGATTTATCATTAAATGTGTGCAGCTATCAACTTATGCCGTGTCGAAGTTGTTAAGTTGTCTTTGATCATGTACGGGAAGAAGCTGCAATCTTTGAACTATGTTTTTTTCTTGATCTGTATTGTTTTGAATGCCAGCTAGCATCACATAGTAATGCTATTAGACCATGTTCTTTAAAATGATGACCTAACATTCAAATTTCTATTGTTTCGGAAAATGGTAAAAAACTTTATTTTTTTAATTTGAGGAATCAAAATTGTTGGATAAATTGTGCTTCAAGTTAAAAAGACTAAAAAAAAGACTTTTTTTTTTGTTGTTCGGATTTTTTTTAATTCTTTTAATTTTTTAACTTCTCTTCGAGACTGTTTTGATATATCTTTTATTTTATTAAGTGCACCAAATGCGAGATATTAATCACAAGAACATCAACAAAAATGATGTTTTAAAATAATTAATAATATTGTACAAGCTTTAATCGTAGTTGTCTCTATATGCATTATTCAAACTCGTATTTTATTAGCCATCAGTTGCCCTAATCCATTCTCAAATCAAATCATGTAGTTTAAAATAATTACTTAACGTAATACTATAAATTGAGATTGGTCAATAAACATTTTTAACTAAAAATATTATTCAGTAACATATATATAATAATAGCATTGATAGTGTATAATAGAGCACACTAAAGTAAATGCCATTCATCAGTAAATTAGGTTTTAGAATTTTACTCTCAAGGTCATTTAATATTATATTTAATATTATTTTATAAGGGTTACATATAATATTTGTAAATAATATAAAATAGTTCTATATATTCATGAAATATTAAACCAGGTTTGGTTGTCAGGTATACCATAGGTTAACACAAATCACTATTCAATTCACCATAATTATGAATACGCAAAATATCAAACCAGAATAACTATCTTATCACATCAAATCATTAAATAACCAGTTGGGTACAGTCAAGTTGGTACTATGTATGTAAGACAAAACTGTCATCCTTACACACATACTTGACTTGTTTCGGATTAGCAGAGATGCTGAAGTTAACTTTGAGGTTATCCAAACGATGTAAATATTGAAATTTTATCCCTATTAGGTTGCCTAGAGTGGCGACCATATGACCCTCACAAGATCAATTTGTGGAAGCTATTGGATGGAGTTTCCTATTTTAGTTTTATTTTTTTTGTTTTGTATCTTATTATATTGTATATCTTTTTTTATTGTTTTTTTTGTAATTAGTAAGTTGTATTAGCGTATATTTTATTTTGCCCTAGATATTCCCTATATAATGAGGGGAAATGTTGTAATTTGAATATGATGGAATACGAGAAATTAGTTTCTCCACCTTTCTACATGATATTAAAGTCCTAATTTGAACACACAAGAGATAACAACGTTCGTCCTTCTATTTCTCGCAACAAAAGTCTTTAGTTCTCTTTTGTATGCACGAGCAACGCCCTCGTCTCACAGTGCTTTAGGGGTTGTGGTTCTCTTGTCTCTTGCAACACCCCCGTAATATTCAAATAGTCCGGTTCTTAGGCAAGTGGCCCAGACAAACTCCTCACAATCAATGATCTTTCCCCCGCTCTAAATCTCCCAGTTACTCGTCTCTTCTGTTCAATCGGTTCACGAAAGGCAGATCACAGGATCGTGATGCATAGAGACCTCTTCGTTTCGCTCTTCTCTCGTATTTATGAGTCGCAAGCTCCGTTCGAACAGAATCATTCCTGCAGTCGCTGAAATCTCTTTAGCCATCGTGGACCCTCCTTTTATAGCACTCAAAATTTGGAAAATCAGGTAAAGTTTGACAAACTTTAACGTACCTCAAATTTCTCATCCTTAGACTTGAATCAAATTATTTTGATAAAATTCTATGCTTCGAACAGTTTGAGAGATAAAATTTTGAAGTTATAAGTATAATTTCCTTAATGTAGCTTTATTGTTTTTCTAATCCCTTCCCAAATCCCGTCCCTCAACTGTTCACAGCTGATTCCCCACTCGTGCATGCAGTGGTTAATTGAGATAAAACGGTTGTGATCCTCTGGATTTTTCTTAAGTGCTAAACCTTTCTCCCTCCCTCTCACTTATTCGTTTGGAGGATTCCACAAGCTTCTGTATGAATCTACACTCGGGCCATTGTAGCAACGGGTGTGAACTGAGCGACACTAAGGAAGCCACAACTCGCAGTAAGGGCTTCCGAGGAGATATTGGTGAATGCAAAACCCCTTTTGCGCTATTTTAGGCATTCCTTTCATTTCTCATACTTGCATTTTGATGTTTGCCTGGATATTATGCATTTTTTCATTTTTGGTAGCCGTAGCAATCGTCGAAATTGTGTCGAAAGTGTCAAAAGTGTCGAACTTGATTTGAGAGCTTTCGTAAGGGTTTTAGCACGAAATTAGCAAAGGGAAATGGAGGATTGAGGTGGTAGGAAGAAGGGGGGAGAAGTTTAAGCAGATCGGAGAAATGTTGGGTTATGCTGAGAAGCCTGTTCGAGATGTGTTGACATTTAAGGTTTGTTTTGGGTTATGAACTAATTTTCAGGTTGTTTATAGGAGGTGGCGAGCTTGAAACGAGCGTATAGGAACTAGTCGTAGGGTTGCTTTGT